>LOEQ01003113.1:62123-77118 GCA_001685075.1 Bramus lutescens | reverse complement strand
GGGTAGAGAGGTTGACGGTAGAGATGTTGGGAGGGTTGACCTCCCAGAACTGGACATGAGACAGCCTGTGCTTTACTCTTTCCATGGTGTGAAATTACATGCAGGAAACTGCATGTGGAGAAGCTTGTTCTAACTGTGAAAATACTTGCTGAAGAGGCTCCACAGCCCATTGCCTTTTGCTCCAGGAGGTGTTCTAGCCACTGTCCCACAGCTGTCCTCTCTCAGTATACTCCATAAACTACTGCTCTTATTCTGGCCTTGAACTCTGAGTTCTGCCTGCTTCTGCCTTTCAAGTGTTTGGATTATAGGCATGCATCACCACGCTTGACATCTTTTGTCTTTCCAACCAATGTTTTTATCATATTTTTTGAAATCTAGAAGTGTACTTTTTGTGTACTGTGAAATGCTTCATAGCATCAATCTATTCTGTGCTATGAGGAGAGGTCTCTTAATCGTACATAGATCTAAAGCATTTTACTTTGTAAAGTAGTTTGTACAGATTGAACTTTGATTTTGACATCTTTTTCAGAAGGTTTTATCAGTAGCCCTACCAAGGTATGTGATTTACATGTTAAGTTGAGGCAAGCCAAATGTACATACATACATACATACATACAATTAAGGTTTTTTTTTTTAAAAGATGGCTTCCAACTTCAAAAGGAAATTGAAAAAAAATTTGACTAATGAATTTATAATTGTCCTAGGACATTTCTCAGTACTCTTTGACATAATAAAGTAGTTCTTTTTATTATTATTATTATTATTATTTGAGACAGGGTTTCTCTATGTAACAGTTCTGGCTGCCCTGGAATTCATTGTGTAGATCAGGCTGGCCTCGAACTCACAGAAATTCGCCTGTCCCTGCCTCCCCAGTGCCGGGATTAAAGGTGTGCGCCACCACTGCCTGGCTTGAAGTAGTTCTTTAATTGTGTCCACTTTGGTGAACATCTATCGCTCTCTCCCAACTAACGAGATGCCCCCAATCTGTTTTTGTCGCTCCCTTTCTCCCTTTCCTTCTCTTTCTCGCCCCCTCCCCCAAGATGGATTTTAACCTTTGTAGCCCAGACTGGTCTCCTACTTGCTATGTAGACCTCAAACTTGAAACAATTCTCCTGCTTCAGTTTCCAGAGTGCTGGGATTGCATTATTAAAATTATTTTTATATGTGTTTGTGTTGAATATGTGATTATATTTGTACTTGTAAGGGTGCATGCATGTCAGATGAAAGGACAGCTTGCAGGACTCTCTTTCCCATGTGAGTCCTAGGGATTGAACTCAGGTTGTCAGTACCGTTAGTCACCAATCCATCTTGCTGGCTCTGTAGGGTTTTTATGTTTTTGTTTTGTTATTGTTGTTATTTGTTTTAAACCTCCTCATATAATTTGGTCCTGGTGGGGAGGGTCAGAAGCAAATCCTGTGATGGCTTCCAGAAGCTGCGGGCACTGGCAGTGAGCAGGCAAATGTGGAGGTATTTTTTTTTTCAAGCTCTCTGAACTGCTGATGCACTTGTAAGGTTTCATTCATAAATAAAAAAAAATGTTCACAGAGTGTTGGCATACTGTGAAAGTCAAATTATTTAAAGTACAGTCTCTTCAGTTTGCATTTACAAGAAGACTATATCAGAAATAGTTATTACCAATGGTGGATGTGTCCACCAAGGGCAGCTAGAAGGCAACAGTGGATGCTGATGACCGAGAGAAATTCAGTTCCATCTCTAAAGGGGACCACTGTAGAAGCACACTCCCTGTTTCTGGAGAATGTTTCCCAGGTTGCTTCACTGCCAAGTGTTTGGTACCATGGCATCCTGGTTAACTGTAGCCTTTGGGAGTGAGGCCTTCTGCAGACTGCCACTTCCTACTGCCTTGGCTTCTGTTTTCAGGGCTTGTCAGTAGGTGAAAGTGTTTGGCTGGCCTCCGTGCTACCCCTAGTAAAGACCGTTGTTTGTGTTTCCCCATGAAATTGGGACAGCCAGTAAGATAAACCTGGGAAAGCTGTCACTCTGTTAAGTATGTACTCCTACTGTTCCCAAGAGTAGTTCATTTGTTTGTGGCAAGAAACCTTATTCCTGTGGTCCTTTGTAGAATAAAACCCCATTTTATAGTACAGATATGATGCAGCCATCTTGAGGTTGCAGAGAATCCAAATGCTATGCTTCCTGCATCAGGACCGTTTTTTCCTCCTCATCTACTCTTCCTCTCTCCTTGACCTCGCAGCAGGAAGCCTTTGTGTGAGGTTCTCATCTGGAACAACTTCTCCACACTTGTTTTCGTGTTCTGTTGGATTACAGGGCAGCAGGCCTACCTTTGAAGGTCCTTTCTCTTTTATTTCTTTGCTGTGCACTCCAGTAATTAACTTTGTCCTTCTTTTATTTGTTCCAGTCAATCGCAGGCCACTCTGCTGAGCATCTTCTCCCAGGAGTACCAGGTTAGAAGTTTTCTCCTTTGTGAGGGTTGACAGGTGCCTAATTGAATGATGAATGTCCCTTTATTTCTTTGTAATTGAACTGCCAGCTCTCTGATTGGGTTGGAGGATGTTCTCCTTTCCACATCAAGCACCGCCTGCGTCTCAGTGGAGGCCTGCCAAGCCTACCCATCCATCTGTCTAATAACATCTAGCCTTTGCTTATTTGGTGGACCTGTAATAAATTATGCTAAACCATTATTATTCTGACAATAATAATTTCCCCGTGTTGCGTGGCTCCATGTGCTAAATGTTTGCTGACTTGCACTGTCAGTGCCGCTTCCCATTGCTGACAGAGATGATGATAAATGACCACGGCTGGAGTGGCAGAAGGCAAGAGAGGCAGAAAATGGAGTCATTTATCATGAGATGACAGGTGTCAGTCAAGTGGCAAGTCTCTATGGAATTACTTTTTGTAGTTTTCAAATAAGTTGTTTTTAAGCAATGTTCTTCCTGGTTAAATATGGCAATTGGATTGTAAAACCCGAGTGCAGAGGACTTAGATGGAATTGAATTGAGGGAAAATTAATACAAAGGTTGAAAGAGGGAACAAGTTTTCCTTTGCCCTCTGCAGCCCTAAGCAAACTTATTTAGATTCAATTACTATGACCCTGGTGGCTTTACATATATACTGTACTGTGGTGCGCTCTGAAGACATCTCAGCTAAGCAGAAGATTAAAATGCATAGATGTAGTATCTACAAAGGAAATTCTGCTGCCACTCCAGTCCCCAAGCCATTACTTACCAGTTTGCCCCATGTGCTTGCCACTGGGGTGAGGAAATATGTGTTTGCTGTTCTTGAACCTGATATGTGACACAATATTAAGATTTTTTTGTTTTTTTTTTCCAGAAACATATTAAAAGGACACATGCCAAACATCACACACCAGAAGCGATTGAAAGTTATTACCAGAGGTATGACCTGCCTGCCCCACTAAAGGGTATTACAGTACCTATTAATTGTGGTAATTATTATGAATAAATTAGATCATTAAATTGACTTTTTATATAGTTTCAAGACTTATTTAAAACTTTTAGCATATTTGTCAGTAAGTTTTTAAGGGCTTTCTTTGGCATGTGTGGATAATACGGTGACGATGTCAGTATAGGTGTGTGCACATGTCCTGTATGAGATAAAGCCAGTTATTACTAAATCTTGTTTGGTTACTTGAACGTTTAATTAAGCCACATCTTTTATGGATGTATACGTTCACGTATACATATGACCCACATGTGTATGTTCAAGTTTTCAAAGCAGTTTTCATTTATTTTTTATCCAGATCAGCAAACTGAAAAAAAAAATAGAATTGAAATCAAATGTAGTATTTTGCCTCCTATCTCTTGGGTTAGCCATTTTAGATATTTAAGATAGACCTTCATCAAATAAGCACTTTATGGAGGTACATCATTTTATACAACTGTCATCTTTTAATGGGGGCTTTATGTTTTTGATAAAAATGTTGAGTGTTAGACCAACATCATAGTATTGAGAGAATATTTAAATTTCAGCTTTATTTATTATTCTGAGATAAACAGAACTTTTAAGATAGTTCTGATTTTCTTAATTCTGACATTTGTTATCATTTTGATGTCTAAATAGATAACAATAAATGGTAACGATATGCATCAAATTTTCATTGTCCTTCAACTGTTGGTGGACAAATAGGTTGGTTCATTTTGCTTGCGATAGTGAATAAAGCGTCAATAAACATGGGGTTCGAATATCTCTATGGTAGAGTCTGGAGTCTGGGTTTGGGCCCAGGAGTGAAAGAGCTGGGGCATATGGTAGTTCTATTTTAAAATTTTTGAGAACTCTCCAAACTGATTTCTGCATGACTGTATTAATTTGTACCCCACCAACAGACAAGTAAGGATTCTTTTCTCTCCACATTTCTGCAGCAGTTGTTATCAGATTTGTTGAAGAGAGCCATTCTGATAGGGGGAGATGGTGTCTCTTACAAGGTCATCAAATTGTACAAACTTTGGGGTCTGGCTATTTTGGGTGGGTGGTGTTTTTATCTATTTGCAAGTTTTTGAATAATAAGATTTATAAAATTAAAAAAGAATCGAGAAGCTATTGAAATTGGATTTTCTTTTAAAAAGTCATTCACTCTGCCCATAAAAGATTCCCTTTTGTATGAGTGGGTGAAGATATTAACAATGTGTAGATGGCCGCCTGTACACTATGTTTAGAGTTCCTCTCTAAACGAGTCTTTGCATAGTTCAAGGAAAGTCATTGCTACGTTAATGACCTTACATTTAAGTTCTTCAGGACCTACCATAGTTCTATGAGACCGCTAAATGCTTTGGCATCGAGATAATAATAAAATTGAATAGTTAAATGTTATTTTTTTTACATGCCAAGAAATAATTGTTTGTTTTGAGACAGAAGGTTATTATACAGCCCGGGCTGGTCTCTGACTTGGCAATTCACCTGCCTCAGACTATGCTTAATGACTTGCATCACCATATCTATATAAAAAGAAAAATATTTTTGTTTGTAAACTTTATAATCCTAGCCTGTCAGATGACATCAGGGCCATGTTGAGATGTAGAGCCCTGTATGGTGGGAAAGGAAGTGTGAGGCTTGACAGGTAGTGACAGGGCTGACCACACTCACTCCTCTCTCTGTAAAGTCACTTTCAGTTAAATCACTTCAAAACCATCTACTTTTACAAACTAGTTCAAATAAAAACACACACACTGTGTGTGTGTGTGTGAGTGTGTGTGTGTGTGTGTGTGTGTGTGTGTATGTGTGTGTGTATGCCAAGCCTACTGCCGCAGTCTCATAACTGCAGCTTTTGCATGCTGAGGCATGAGGATCTCAGGTTCACAGCCAGCCTCGGTAACTTTGTGGGGCCCTGTCTCACAATAATTAAAAAAATAAAATAAAATAGAGGATTTGGTTTGCAGTGGTGTAGAGCACTTGCTTAGCTTGTACAAAGACATAGGTTCAGTTCCAGCAATGAAAAATTAATATGTTAAGTAATTATTGATATGTGATTTTTTCTCTATTTTCTGGATAGTTTTACTTTAAAAATAAAAAAATAGTTAATTATTTACTGAATAATTAACAGTAGAGTGGGTGGTCATGAGGATATAAAAATGTATTTTTTTTGTATTTTTAAATATTAGAGTCTCAATTATGATAAGGCATTAAAACATTTGAAATAAAACCAGTAATAGAGACTCAGAGGAAATACCAGCCCCCACCCCCCCAGTGTCTTGATCCATTGCCAGTCCCCTCTGTGTCTGTCTGTGGGAGCCAGCCATATTGTTACCTTTCAGGCGGATCAACCTCACCAGCCTGTTGTTGTAAATATGCAGGGCAAAAATTTTTGCCCAGGTATTGTTGGCTTTAAGAGGTGTTCTTTTTTGTTGACTAGGTTTCCTAGAATCAAGGCAACTTATGTTTTATCCACTCATATTTAATGTTAATAACAACTTATTTAATTTTTTTCCTTTATAAAAGTAATACCACCTGCTTTGAAAATTAAGCACATTTGTGATGGCACAGAAAGGAATGAACGAATGCCCATAATTGTGCCACTCAGAGATAAGTACTGGGTAAAGTTCCATCCCAGCCTTCTGATAACCCATTTTTACATAAATGAGGTCATAGTATATATGCAACTACCACTCCTGGATTTTATTATGGAAAAATGTATGTGATATAATATTACTTTGTAAAAAGCCTTTTCTTTTATTAATTGCCTTACTTTACAATGTAAAAGACTATATGTCCCCAGTGTCCTGATACTGTAAATAATACTGTGATAAACACCTCGATGCTTGACTCATCGGCACTGGTTGATTTCTGTGTATGTAATTACGGGTACAAACAATGTGAACATTTAGAAATTGATTATATGTTGCTAAATTACTGTTGAGAGCGTCTTGGTTATGTTCCTGGCAGCAGTATGAGAACCTCCAAAGCTACCTTCTAGCTATCATTTGATTATGACAGTTGTGCATTCAAAGTCAGTAGTCACCATGAGAGCACCATGATTATTCCCCAAGACATAGGATGGCAGTAGAAAGTGTGTTCCTGGGCTTTTGCCCTGGTGTAAAAATCTTCTCCGTTGGATATTTGCAGACTGCGTGTGTTCATTTGAAAACTCTATCCTTTTGCACTATGCTGTTTTACTCCCATACAGGAACATCTTTGGTGGAATTTATCTTGATTCTTCCAAATGCTCACACAGGCTTTTGTGCTCACACATGGTTGGGCTCTTACTTACTTTTCTTGTCGCTGGGTCCAAGATCCTGACAAGTGTAACCTGGGGAAGGAAGGATTTATGCTGACCTGTGATTTGTGAAAGTATTCTGCATGGCAGAGTTCATTCAGCGAATAGGTGTGGCTCTGACTCCTCACAGACAACAGGGGATTCTGGTACTCAGATGCCTTGCTCCTATTATCCTTATCCCAGCTGGGCCTTCCCTCCTCTGTTCCCCACCGGAAATACCGTCAGCACCCTCATATACTCAGCTCTGGGTGATTCCAAAGTCAATTAAGCTGACAATGATTATTGACCCTCACAGATAGTCAGATCTGTAAGTTTCCATCAGTATCAAGTTTGGCAGTCCTATCTCCCATCCCTTCTAAACACACTGGCTCAGGAAACAGCTTTAGTAGCTATACAAAATTGGATCAATTGAATTTTCTCAGATGTTGACATGGAGAAAAGAATTGTTGAGACCTGATATTGACAGTGCATGATGAAACTGGCTTCTGAACATTGCTTCCACTGTGATGCTAATCTTGAGAGTCAGATGACCAATGCCTGGGAAGAGAGTAAACACACTTCTCTTTTTAAATGAATGAGGGCATTTATGGATAGGAATAACTAGAGACCAAAATTGTCATATGTACAGGTCACACCATTCAGTAGGTTACTGGGCATGTGTCTTTGGAGCCTACATACTGTCCTGGCCCCTTCCTGTCTGTCTGCCTCCTGACTGACATGGCCATGCCCTCCTGCCATGATTTATCCCTCACCTCAGACCTAAGCGATTGAGCCGGGCCATGCCTCAAAGCCGTGAGCCAAAATAAGTCTTTCCTCAGGTTGGTTTTGTTATATCAGGAAAGAGGTTAAATGGCCAGTAGCCCCATTTACTACACATCACTGTCCTACTGGTATCTGCCCATGCATGTGCATAAAAGACACAATACCTGCCTTCAACTGTTGTGTGGAACAGAAGATAGCTATGTCTCCAAATGTGCAAATTTCAGTAAGAGAAGTGTCAGCAGAGGTGTGTTTGCAGAGTCTAGCCAACCCTGCCAATTATCTGTTTGGAGTGTCCGGAATAATGGTAAACAGACCCTGTTTAGGAATAAGAGTGGCCTTTACTGGTCTGTTGGGAAACAGAGAACATTCTAAAAAGAGAGAAAATGGTGACAGTTATAGAGTTTTATGTTTTAGACTGAGGGTTAAGCCCAGGCAGGGTCTTGTGCATGCTGGGGAAGAGCTCTATTACTGAGCTCTAGCTCTAACTCAGCTGTTTATTTTAAAATAAGTACATAATGTCATGATCACGGATCTTCTAGTCAGATTTTATAAAATTGTTCTTCTCTAAGGGTCTTTTTATGTGTGGGATATATGTAAATGTTCGTGTGTGTGTGTGTATGAGAGAGAGAGAGAGAGAGAGAGAGAGAATGAGTGTGGGTGTACATGAGTGTCCAGGCCAGAAGATGACATCAGGTGTTTCCCAGATAGAACTTCATCTATTTATTTACTCACTTACTTTTTCTTATTCGAAATAGAATCTCCGAGTGGCTCTGGAGCTGAGTTGTTCAGCTCCACTGTTGCAATCCTCTGACCCTGTGATCTACCTCCCTCCAGCACTGCCGCTTCAGAAGTGCGTCACTGTGCTGGCCTGGGTAGATTTCATCAGTGCCTTGAGGTTGGTTTCCTCCTATGAGCTAATGAGAAGCCTTTGTACTCACAGCACTAAGAATCTGGGCTCATTGAATGCATGTAGATGGTGTACATTGGGGTTGCTGTTTGACCAGCTCCTGTTGGTTTAAACTTGTTAGACGCTTCCATTGTGTGTTATCAATATAGTGATGGATGCACCTCTTATAGGAAACTATGCAATTTTGACTCAGAACAACAGTTCTCTAGTGTAAGTAATTTGCCCCTGAAACACACACCTTGGCGAACCCTTCTTTTCACTTTATGCTACTCCCTTGGAGGTGGCCTTCCTGACCAACTCACCTAATTTTAAGTGTTATCATAGCACATATTATGTTCTCCATTTTTTTGTTTGTTTTGTTGTATTATTGTCTGGAGACTTTCATATCTTTGTGATGATAGAGACAGGGTTGTTTTCCTGTTGCTTCTTCAGAGTCCAGATTAAGGCCTAACCCGGAGCTCTCAAAAGTACTTGAAGTATACATGAAAGTTAAGTGTCGAATCCTAAAGTTACCCAGATGATGGTATGCTGTTAAATACTGGACCCAGGGTTGGAGCTCTTCGAGAGTTTGCGTTTCTCACATTTATTTGGTGTGACATGGCCCCATACACAGGTCAATTATTTTATTCTTTGAGCGTACTTGTTAGCGTACTGGAAGTGTAGGCTGAAGTTCTCGTCCTACCTATTTCCCATGGGCTCTTCTTTTTAAGCCACTGTTGCTCAGTTTTGGGTTCTGTATTTGTCTTTTAGGGGGCTGTCTTTACCCCCACCTTTGCTTCTGGACCTGTTTTTAAACCCACACTTACTTTTCTCCCACCCATGCTTCTGAAGCCCCTATTTCCTCATTTGGTTCCTACCTAATACAGTTATAGTTAAGAAGGGCCATCATATGTGGGAAGTACATTGCTCTGAATTATTATAATTGGTGTTGACTCTGTCTTGCTTTTTTTATTATATAATACAGTATTTGCTGTTGGCAGTTATATGGCAGAACTCATTTATTGACTATTTCTTTTAAACTATCAATGAAGAACTTTAATATAGCCAATCAAATAAAACATTTTTGAGAAAATATCCTTATTGGATAGGTTGTCTAATGTGGATTTAAAAGTTATTTGATTATTAATAGAGAAAAAGTATATGTGCATATATACTATATAACCATCTTTTATAAGACAAGAATTGAGGTAGATATAATAAACTGAATGAAATCTGGTTCCCTAATGAGCCTGTCAGCATTACACTGGGAGATGAGTTTGAGACAGCGAAGTAAACTAGTCTTCCTCTTTTCAGTGTTTTGCTATCAATGGCTCAGGTAATCTGTGGTCATCTGCTCCATGATCCCCCCTGCTGATCTATTGTCAGAACAGTAGTAGCCTACAGCTGGGTTGCAGTGCTTATCGGTCATCTCACTTCCTCTTACCATATAGGCCTTGTGTGATCTCACACAGTTATCACAAGAAAGTTGAATGAAGTTTAGTAAGAGAGAAACAGAACCACATTTATATAAATTTTGTTATAGAATGTTGTTCAGTTATAAATCTCTCTCTGAATTATAAGCTAGTCTTTATGTTGAGCATACACACACACATGCACACACACATGCACACACACACATACAGGAGCATCATATATGTGGAGTTCAGAGTTCTGTATCAGTTCAGGCATTCACTGAATATGTTGAAACATATCTTGTAGATAGGTGGACTTCTGTAGTTTGGCAGTACCTTATTCTGTGTTCTCTGATAGAGAGACGTTCAGGTTGCTCCTCTTAGCACATGAAGGGGCGTTAACTCATGGATGGTGGACTGAAACCCATGGTACTGGAGCCATGTCAAGTTAACACAGGTGAAGGGTAAGTGTAGCAGACAGTGCTGGAGATGAGGCTGGCCTAGCATAGTGGACAGGAACTGGATTATGGCCATACATCCTGGTTCAGGCCTGTAATCCCAGGCTAAGGCAGGAGAAACACAGGCCAGCCTGGGCCATATAGTGAGTTCAAGCTCAGCCTGCCAACTCAGCAAAACCATGTTACAAATTCAAAACAGCGAAAAGAGGAGTAGGGATAGAGCTCCATGTTAGAGTCCATGCCTACCATGTGTAAATTGCTAGGTCCAACCACTAGTAGAACGACAGCAAAAAGATCCATATTATTTAGAACCTCGCAGCACCTGGTAAGTAGTTACCATGTAGCGTTGGGATTGAACATGTGTGTTCAGAGCTCCTAGAAGAGGAAGATGCACATTCAGAGTCTGGTTAAAACAAACTGTCCCATGTTCCATGTCTGGGAGAACCTGGGCTTTTGTGCTTATTGGCTTGGTGAAGTGCAGTTTGGTGGTGAAGGCTGGAGGTGATTACAGGAATCTAGGGCAGATGAGATGATGTCAGAGGTGTAAGGTCTCAGTGGCATGGGTGCCGACATGCCTGCATGCTTTGTTTAAGCTGTGAAAGCCAGCTTTCCTCCTTCCTATGAGATGGCTGTGTATGGCATAGAGTGCTGTGCATGGGAGTCTAGAAATCTCTGTTCCCTTACTTCTCAAAGTTTACGAAGTAGTGGAGACTGTTGTGGTTGTGCCTTCTGCCTCACCTTCAGTAGCTGGCTGGTTTGAGGGAAGCTGTGTGCTGTCTTTCCCTTCACTGCTTTTCTGTGATGGGAGCACACTTTAACAGGACTTGAGCATGGCATTTGCCCAGGAGAAACGTGTATACACAGGGGACACTAACAAGTCTGTGCTGGCCTTTCCTTGTCACTGCATGACCACTTGCCTTTGTCTGTCTAGGTACCTGGATGGTGTGGGGAAAAACGGAGCAGCCCCTGTGCTCCTCGAGCTGGCCAATGAGGTAATGTTATTGTTATGATTTTATTTAAACCTGAGCTAAACCTAAGAGGCCTATCGAGAGTAGTGTTACTCAGAATTGTAATTAGCTTTTAAAAAAGGAAAGATTTTGAGGTGTGTTAGACATTTAAATTGCTCCCTGATCTCTTTGTACTTTTAATAATTGGATAAAGAACTTCGTGAATTAATAAATCAGTCGACATAATTAGTCTACTTCTTTTAAGGCAAATGTACAAACAGCTTCTTTGCTTCTTGTTTTGTGGAAAATTTCAGCCAGACAGCTCTGAACATGCTCTTAGGATTGGTGCCTTCATTTAGCATGAGAAATAACCTGTGTCAAGTAAAGAGATGTGTGCCACTAAAACCTATGCTAAGTATTATAAAACCGAAGTGAGAAATTTTATATTTAGCAATGTATCATTTACTTGATTCATTTTTCTGTTTGTAAACGTTTATTATAATAAAGGACCCAAGCCTATGGTAAAGCACCTTCCCATAAAGAAACATAATATTCTTATTAACACCAAGTATAAAGTGATTTATGAAGCTTATTTGTTAGCTCTGATCTGCTCCTGTGTGGGGAAACAGCTAACAGCCTAGCATTTTCAAAAGGAAACCCTGAAGATTTCATACGACTGGAGAAACTGCAGAAAGTTCACAATAGTTGCAGAGAGCCTACCGAAAAATAAAATATTTAATTCCTAAACTCTAAAATATTTATCCACTGTAATGAGAGCAATACAGTATTGAGTCTGAGTTGGAATGGCTTATGCAAACCTCATAGGGACGGCATGAAATGCACACTGTTTCTGTGTTGTGTTATAATGGGAAACAGAGAGGCAAGGCAGAAAATGTGTGTTTGCATTAAAGATGACTCTGTGCCATGAACATTAGGCGTTGCAGGAGCAGCAAGTTCTGCATGCTGCATTAGGAAGGAAGGATGGCTTCTCTTGCAGCTCATGTCTGCTGCACACTGCTGCAGTCAGCAGAGGAGCAATTACCCATCAGTTACTAGACGGTTTTAATAGTCTGGAAAGCATCTTCACAAACTAATAGGATGGCTAACACATAGAACGATTTGTCTTGTGTCTTATTTTCTTATTTCTAGAGCAGGGCGGTTGTTAAGAATCTCTAGATATTTTGCTGTTGTTGTTCTAAGCTGATGCTCTTAGTGCCTTTAGGTACTACCTGAGCGCTAAGTAGAATTTTAGTGATTATCCTCTGTGGAAGAGAGGAGGGAACGAATAGCATTGTAGGTGCACCTGGGAAAAAGTGTATGCAGATATGGAGCTTGCTTTCATAGATGATCACATTGATGGTGGAAGTTCTCTAAAGGAGCACTTTATATTCATTTGAATTTCATTTTTTAAAGAAAGATTTGTTGTTATTTTTATGTGTATGGGTGTTTTGCCTGCTTGTATATTTGTGTACCTTGTTTGTGCTTAATACCCGTGGAGGCCAGAGGAGGGTGTCAGATTCCCTGGAACTGGAGTTACACGTGGTTGTGAACCACCACCTGCGTCCTGGGAATCGAACGCAGGTCTTATGGAAGAGTAGCCAGTGTTCTTAATCACTAAGCCAACTCTCCTCCAGCTGCTCATTTGAATTTTTAATGGATAGTTCTATTGAGCTTAGTTTATAGGACTGATCTCAGAATCCATGTCATTGGGATTGTATGGCTAAAGCTAACCCATCACCATCTATTTCCCTGCATCAATAAATCTATTTACTATGAATATGTAGCAATATTTAGCTTCCCTCAAAGAAATAGTTATTTAGAGATTACCACCCCACCCCTTTCTTTTGGTGCCCAGTTAGTGCAGAGGAAACACTTTCCATGAGATTACTAATGCATTAGAGTAATTTGGAAATGGTGGGTACCAGATTATGGCTTCTAAGCATCGAGAGTCATGTGTTTATATGCTAGTTAATACTTAAAGGACATTCGCTTATATTTGGTGGCAATTGATGTGTTGGTAATATTTTATGAGTCAATATATATTTAATCAGTCAAAACTGTAAAAATTGATGAGAAATGTGTAACTCTTACGTTATACTGTGCAGCAGCTCTCCTCTTAGACACAAGCACCATATTATTGTTGATTTGGGGGGGGGATAAGAGATCTAGGTAGCCACCATTGGTTTCATAAATGTCTTAATACCATTTTTCCTGATCAGGCCTGAAAATGCATATCTTAAGAAATCGCCTTCTGTTAGTGATTATATGATCCGTCATTCTGTTCTCTCCACACAAATATTTTCAAGTTATATTTGAAGCACTATGAATTTTACTTACATGCTAAATTCTGACATGAAGCATGATGGCCCTATTTCAGAGCAAGATGGACACATGATTAATATGAAAATTAGAGAGATGCAGGTACCTGAACTAATAAGGTAGTCCTTATTCAGGCTGGACCACCTTCGGTAATTTCACCATTTTTCATGTGTCAGCCGTGATGTGGGTTACTCCGAATAAGCAGCTCTGTGGAAAGCATTTCTTTCTACTCAGGGAATTTAAGGGCGTCCAAGTACACACATATTTGAAAAAAAAAAAAAACTTCATACAAATGAAGCTACCTTTATCTAGTTACTAAATCAAGATAAAACTTTGGTATGGACATGGGACTTGCATGCCTGTCAAGAAAAATTTCTGATGATAATATATGAAGAATATTTCCCATTTTATACTCAGGATGAAAAGTATTTTATTAGGGAGGCATCATTGCTTTTTAAAAATATATATGTATATATATATATACATAAATTATATATATGTATATATATCCTGGTGAAATTAATCAGTGGGTAATGAATAACCTGAAAAAGAAAATACATAAATGAATAGGTGATTTGTTATTATTTTTATCATCACTAAAATGACTTTTGCTGAATGTTCTTTGTTTTCCATTTGATTCTCTGTTTAAAAACAGGTTCTCTTTCTGGGCTCTGAATTTGTTAAATTGATCAGCAATATTTTGGTCCAAATGCAGGATGCTAATTTATGTTGCAGATATTAGTAATGTTTTATTTTATTCTTAATATCTCCACAAAATAGTTTTTTTCTTTTATCATGTAACATATTTTGTATGTAAAGAACCTATAGCAAATCTCAGCTCTCTCTAAGGATAAAATGATATCAGTCAAAAATCCCTATTTTTAATGGTTTGGACATTTTATTTAGCTCTTGAAAAGTGGCTACGTAAAGTGTTTTTTGAAATTTGAAAACTCAAATTTGAACTCAAAATAATGTAAGTGTAGGAGGTTGGATAGAAAAGGGGCTTTGCTGGACAGTTAGAAGCACATGCCTTTAATCCCAGCACTCGGGAGGCAGAGACAGGCAGATCTCCATGAGTTCGAGGCCAGCCTGGTCTACAAGAGCTAGTTCCAGGACAGGCTCCAAAGCTACAGAGAAATCCTGTCTCAAAGAAAAAAAAAAAAGAAAAAGAAAAAAAGAAAGGCAGGCAGGCAGGAAGGAAGGAAGGAAAGAAAAGGAGGGGCATTCTAGAGTAGAAAGCAATATTGACCTACCGACCTACCAACAAAAATTGAGACTATAAGAACATTTTTGCCTATTTTGGGTAAGTATTATTTCCAAGTTGTCCCATCATTGTTAGTTCTGATGTTGTATTCTATGAATGATCCATCTATTCTTTTCAATAGCACAGATCTTTCTATAGTCTACTACAGTGGAAGCCACCAAGGGTGGGAAAGATTTTAATGAATGACGCTTGTTACAGTTGATTAAAATTGACTTAATCTTCAGTGTTGACAAAATATTGG
>LOEQ01003113.1:54623-59623 GCA_001685075.1 Bramus lutescens | reverse complement strand
AGAATTCTGTAGAGGGGAAATCACCTCAGCTTTAATGAGCTGCAAGTCTCAGTCAGTCTTGGCTTATATGTTTAAGTTTCTTTTTCCTTTTAAAATTAGAAATCAGGCAAAAAAAATAATGCTATTCCATGGGGAGGGGCAAATGTGTGTATGAGTTGTTAGTTTTGCTAGAGCAATGCCGGTTTTAACTTGTTTTTCCTTCTGTAAAAAGGTATAGCTGGTAGCACATGACTTCAGCAGCATACATTTGATAATATCCACCTTGTAGGTGTGGTGCTAGGTTTTTGCAAGATGATTCTTGGAATGTCCAGTATCTCAGGACTTATAAAGAAACATAAGAGGCCCTACAGCTAGCGAACAGTTTTGTACATATCTTGTTCGTGTCCCTGTTCTAGACAGCTAGTTAGAATAACCTAATCAGGTTGGTGGGGCACCTGAGGTCATTGTACAGGTTGGAAAACTGAGTCTGCAAGAAATTGTAACTAGAGTGGTTGTCATGGGCTTGGTCGTAGCAGCATGGCTGGTCTCTTAACAGCTGCTTTTTATTGCATGACAATGAATAAAGTAGCAGATAAAATAACTGCTGGGGAAATGATGTCAGCACAGAATCACAGGTCTTCCCGTCGCATTGTAGACCTGGGCAAAGCAGGAGCTGACAAAGTAAGGCTGTGTTTTAAACAAGTCTTATAAGTATCAAGACACATTTTTATTCTTCTGTAGCATTTTATATTTACACCAGGAAGGGGAAGACTGGAACATGTACTCTATTGCAGATTAAATTGCTAAGGAAAGCTGAAGCTTTTTCCAGAGTCTCACTGTGATCCACTGTCACCCTGAACTGACCATATTGCTCAGGCTGGCCTTGAACTCATGGCCCTCCTACCTTAGCCTCTTGAATGTAACAATTAAAGGTGTGTGCCGCCATCCCTGCTAGGAAGTCCCCATGGTACAATTTACACCTGAGGTTCTGTCTGCTCATCTCAACTTTTTCATGAATAATTGAGATTTTATCCTCTCTGTCTTACCATTTACACTGTCCCCCAATTTTAGCGCAGGTCTGTGTCCTGCTATATGTTAAATATAAAATGGGTGGGTGAGAGGGACGGGGTTCAGATTAATAGTGTATAGAACTCTTCTGTCAAGGAAGATGTGTTGTTTCCAACTCCTTGTCATACATTGTGTTCATGACCTTCTCTTCTAGTTAATCATAAAATGTATAATTGTGATCTCTTAGTCACACCTCTGAGATGTAGAACACACATTAGTATACTGGAAGTTATTATCTGTGTTTGGGTATCCTTTCGTTATATAACCTATATCATCTTTACCCTTTTCTGCCTCAAGAAATTACATTCCACCTTTGGGTAAACCTTTTTTTTTTTTAGTATCTAGGTGTGCAAGAGAACACCTTATTTATCTTTCTGTTTCTGACTGTTGCTAGTATAATGTCCACCAATTCTTTGTATTTTGCTCTAAACGTTAGTATATACTGTTTATGGCTCAGTAATATTCCATTTTTCTTTAATATTTTGTTTATGGGCATCTCAGACAATTCTGTATCTTCTATGGATAGTGCATCAATAAATGTAGGTATATGTATGTCCTAGGCACACATTTCTTTTACATGGTTACGTCGTTGGAAATACCTCTACAAAGTGGAGATTCAAATGTTCAGTTCCTTCTGAAATTCAATTACTGATGAAGTTATAAAGTTAGCTTTATTATTAATAGGGAGGTTGGCTTTGTAATTTAAGTTAAGCATATTGACTGTTTCTGAGCACAATTGCAAGGTGATTAAAATTTCCAAAGCACCACTGGGCTGGAGGGCTCTCTCAGTTTTCATTCTAAACTGATGACTTTGCCTGTGTCCTAATGATTTCGTGCGGCCTCCCTTTGCTTTTCTTCTCGACAGTGTCATTGTATGTAGTTTACATGGAAGATGTGTGCTTTGTAGTGCTTCTGTGTGTTTTCCGGGGACACAACTTCTACACAATAAGAGTTTTTATTAACTTCCAGCACCACTCCCTCTCCCCCAGAAAAGAAGAATTATGTTGTCCATCCTGATCTTACTTTTTGAATGAATTTCAATTTCCAAGTAAACTGTTTTAGTTACCGTGCTAGACAGCTAGTAAGGGCTGCTGTGATAGATGAAGGGTAGGAAGGCACCCATAGGCATTTGGATCTGGTCAGATTTTGGGTGATCTAGTACGGCTGGTCCTGAAACATTAACTGATTTCAAACTTGTGTCCTTTATCCCACAGTGACCAGGAGTTATTTGTGTTGACTGTATTCTGAGCATCATGTTAGGTCCTGTGTTGATGAAGAGGAATACAGATCATCAATGAAACTCATAATTAACTGGAATGTGTAAAGCAAGAATAAGTAAGGTTGCATCCTTGCCTTCAGAGGGTGAAGCATGCGGAAAAACTCAAACAAAGGGTTGTAGAATTAGGGAGACTGCATGGATTGAGGATGGCTGTTGAAACAGAGCTACATGAACAAAGAAAATAAAATAGAAGAGTTTTTCATCTACTGAGAAATTGCCCCGTTCAATTTGTTGTAATCATGTTGGCAATTTAAACTGAAAAGATTCGGTTGTGGTTCTATGAGACCCCTGCCAGAAAGCGGCCTATTTGGGAAGAAGTGCACTAGTGAGGGTAAGGTTGGTACTATGAAGTAAATACAGGGATCTGATCAAAGTATGTTGTGTACATATCCAAAAGGAGACTCAGTATTTGGTACAATAAGTGTAAAATAAAATAAAAATTAGTAAAAAGTAAAGCATATCACATATAATTAAAGTAGAGCAATATAGACAGTACTAAATCAGCTGTTACTTATTTAAAAATATAACTTGGAATTAGGACATAAATGTCTTGCGACATAATTTGAGATTAGTCCTGACACAGCACTTAAGAACCAAGCTGAAGAGTGGAGGAATTTCAGGTGTTGTAGGAAGACCAGTTCATGAGTTGTCTTGTTACCCTTCACTAATGTCGGGGCTGCACCAGGATTTACAGTGCAACTGGACAGGCATGTAAAGCCTATAGGACAGAAGACATGTGAGCAAGTAAAAGGTCATCAGTGTCACCGTGAGGTTAAGAGCCAAAAGTTGTTTTGAACAGGGATAGGCAAAATCAGATCTTTTAGCCTGTTGGAGTTTCAGAGGCTAGCTTAGAGAATGACTGCATAAGGTTAGACATTAAAGGCTCCGAGAAAGATGTGAAGTTATGGCTCGTTCATAGATGGAGTAGTAGCCTTTCTAAGATCTGTCCGTATGAGGGCTACCGTTCACTCTACCTGTGAACCTCCAATTGATTTTAATCATCCAAGTGATTAATTATAGGATTATTAATGACTGAACTTCCATTTGCATGATACGGTAAGTTCTTCTGTTTTCTCAGTGGTAGTGGAGTGAGTGAGCAGTTGTACACGTTGAAGATGGAAGCAGTGGACACCATGCACGGAGACTGTTGCAGTAGCTCTTCTTAGGGGATGCTTCCAAGTCTGCAAACCTTCTGTCCCGGTTACACATTTATCAGGTTGGAAATGTCTTCCTGTGTGGTGCGCTCGTGTGATTTTTCAGCTGCCAGAGGGATTACGTAAGGGCTTAATTCCAAGAACATGTATGTAACTACATAATGTCACATATTCTACTTCTCAAAAGTTCCATTCTGTCCGACAATTCAGAGGAAATTCCAGGAGTCCTAATTTGAAGTTGTTTTAGATTTTTCCAGTTTGGTTAATAAAGGTCACTATCTATGGTTCATCACTACCTTACATATATTTACAGCTTGACAAAGAGAAAATGGTGTATTTTTACTGGTTTGAATAGAAAAATACAAGCTCATTATTGCATGGAAGGTCTTAACTGTAACCATCACACTGAAAGGTGTTGTTATCTTTCAAGAAGCACAAACTTGGAGGGTAGGTCCCAACTGTGTGCTATGGACAGTGTAAGCAGTGGGATTCAGGGAGCCTCTTGTGTCCATGATCTGCGTACAAAGAGCTTGAAACCGTAAAATGGCTCATCATGAATATCAATGCTGCTATCTCAGTGAGCGCCCTGTGACCCCGGTAACTTTAGAAATTGCCAGTTAGTTACTGTCTCTCCCCCACTCCCCACTTTTGTTTATCCCATAGCTCACAATGTAAAAAGTGAATGGGTTGTGGAGTTGTTAGAAGATGATGGTCAGAGGGTCCTTGGTGATGGACTGAGGTGCCAGCAGGATTGATCCTCAGCCTGAGGAGACATGAGAAGTCAAACCCATGATTCAGTGGTACTTGGTCTATACAGAGATAATTCCCCACTCATTGTTGTTTTTGTCCTAAGAAGGATCTAGAAGTAAAAACTCGTTTAAATACATACATGTATTACATGTGCTTGTTTTACAGAAGTGTCTTGATTTCATGTGGGCTTTATTTTGTTTTGGGTTTTTTTTCTGCTTATGGAAAGAGATTTGAAAATTTTACAGTAACATGGGAATTTTGTTGATTTTTGAAAAATGACCCACATTTATATAAAATGACACATAAGAAAACAGCTTTCATTGGTTAATATTTCTTACTTTGAGGTTGGTATAGAACATTGTTTTGTGACATTTTGGGAACTTTGGTTATTTACTGTGGGGCCATGCTATGTGGTTTGCTCCATAGAAACAGTCACTTGGTATAGATGCCTTCCATTTATTTGAGGGAAGGGTGACTTTGGCTGCCAAATTGTGCCATTCATTGCATTGCTGCTTTTAAGTTTTACGCTTTCAGTATCAGCTATATTTTATGCACCTACTTACTACCAAAACAAAAAGCTCTATGACAGAATTAGAATGAGAAAAATCATTAACTTTATTATATCCTCTTTCCTAGCTTGTGTCCCCTACACCATGGGAAGCTCATGTCTTGGCTCTTGGTTTGTTTCTGCAACTTCAACTCTGGGCTGAAGTCACATTTCTGTTTTGATGCTTCTTCATATCTTCCTTTGGCATTTACTTCCCCCCCCC
>LOEQ01003113.1:22023-36342 GCA_001685075.1 Bramus lutescens | reverse complement strand
GGGGGGCCCATAAGGGAACGTAATTACATTGGTCATGGAAGATTCATGTTGGTACTAACCAGGAAGTTTCCTCCCTGGTGGTTAGCTTTCATAGCACCAGAAGATGCTATATAGGCTGCTGGGGAGAATAGGTCATCAAGGGTCTTAATTTATGCAGTTCTGAACTCTGCAAACTATAGTAGTGATAAGCCTGGCAAGAAAGGCTTATGGGTGCAATAGTGGCATGGATGTTAGGGTGGTAACCAACCACTTTCTGGTTGAACTTAAGCCTTATCCACAGGAGGGGACACATATCTAGTACTATAAATCTGAGCAAAAATCCAAGGTTATGGAGATCACATAACCTTGGATTTTTGCTCAGATTTACAGTACTAGATATGTGTGAATCTAATATCATTATTCTATTAAATGGGTAAAAGGTCAAGCTGTGCTATAAATTCCTATCTCTATTCTCAGAGATTAGTTCATCTTGCAGATGTAGTGGGGAAGACTGATGGTACTGTCAGTATTTGTTATACTGATTTTGTACATTGCTTATGTTAGAAGCATTCTATAATGAACAAAGTTACAGTCTTGAGCATTCTGCTTCAGTCGAAACATTACTGCCATCTCTTGTGACATGCTATATCCAATGCCTGCCCTCTGCTGTTCAGGTGGCCATGCCTCCAAGTGGCTTCAATTCTTATTTTGTGCCTAACTCCTAGAAAGGAGAGATGTATCTTACTACAGTGCAAGGCATTGGGAAGCAGGAGAGGCCTTCTGTCTCCATGGTTAAAAAGTCTGGAGGCCCACACTGCGCCTAATTAGTGCTGCTCCTGTGGACACATGTATAGAGCTAACCACATAGAATTAGAAAGCCTGGTAAAAGTAAACTGGTTCTTTCTCACTCAGTAGTCATTGACTGCCTGAAGTTCTTCATCTAGGGGTGTGCCCTTGAGAAATTCACTGGTCCATGTTGACATGTGTGGCTGTTATGTAGGCTTTGGGCAGCCATAGTACTGCGATGTCATGGGTACAGCATCCTTGTCATGTCTAGAGGGCACTGTAGTGCAACAGGCATCCTGTTTCTCTGACTCTTACAGTCTTTCCACCTCCTCTTCCACAGTGTTCCTTGAACCTTAGGTTTAGGGGTTGGGATGCCCAGCCCCTATTAGTACACCTCAATTTGCAGGTTTTACAGTTTAAATAAAATCAGCTAACTCTCTTTTTTTGTTCTTTACTTTTGTAATGTTCTCTTCAACATATTAAAGTGCCTTTTATCTTCTGTTTTCACATACATGTGTGAAAGCCCCACCTTGGTGTTGGAGACCATCCTCAATTGTTCTTCCACTTTGTTCATAGGCCTTCTAATGAAACCTAGTGTTCACCAGTCTGACTTGGCTAGTCCTGTTCGCCCCTTCAGTCTGAGGGTCTCCTGTTTCCGCCTTCAGAGCACTGTACAAGGCCACCGTACTCAATGGACATTTCCATGGGCTCTGGTATCCAAACTCTGGCCCTCGAACTTGCACGGAAAGCTCTTTAACCACTAGGCCATCTCCCCAACCCTCACCTGATGGTTTTTAGAAAGTTTGTAGACTATGGTACTGAACCCTGAGAAGTGCACCTTTCAAAGGTTTATATTATGATGAAATTAAAGCCATTACTTCCTTTTTGACATATTCTTTTTTCCTCTCAATAAATGACCTACATTTCGCAGATCTTGGGACGTTGACTCTCTTGTTGAAAAAGACCTTTTAAATTTTATTTAAATAGTGGGTTTGCATGCAATTTATTAAGAGGTCAGTAATTTTCCACTGGCTAGCACTTTGGGTCACACTTGCCTATAAACACTGTTTTCTTTTCATGGGCATGAATTTACATTGCAACACCTTTGCACCTCATGACCAGGTGTGCACAGAGATTGCTGCTGTTTCCCTGGGTAACATAAAAGGATACTTGTGCCATTCGCATCTGCGAATGAGTGGCAGACCAAAGGAAGTATTCCCAGAGAAGGCGACCACACATGTGAACAACTGCTTTGATCTCCACCATCTGGCTAGGCTTTCTTTATGCTAGGGAAAGTGGGCAGGTTCACCAGGCACGTTGTTGTCTTCTTAGTCCTGTTGCCACATCATCTGTTCCTAAGTAAGGTGATGGGTTACTGTTTCATAGTCTCAGTATCCATACCACTTATCCATGGTAATTTCTGTCAAAAATAATTAAGTGTAGCCCAAGTTTATAAAACACAGTGAATGTCCAAGTCTCATTTGCTTCAGACTACTACTTGAACTTTAACAAAATGATGTGGCAGCTGTTTTCTCAAGAGACTCACATGAGAACTCTTTAGAGCAGTCAACTCAAATAATAGAATCACTTCCTACAGATGAAGTCACTGAATACAAGAGGCCACACTGCTCGCTAGTTTGCAGAACTGGAGGTAAGGCAGGACTGGGTAAGATAGCTAGTGGTACTCTTTTGAGATTCCATATGGGCTCTCCTCATTAGTGCAAAGATGTGTTTGCAAATTTCTGTTACATGTATCAGTGATGCTAGTGGTCTTATTTCTTTCCACAGCATTTACTATCATATCTCATGTCTGCCAGTGTCCCAAGGCCACTGAAATTTATAGAGAACCTGATAGTATAAATGAAGCTTAAAATTATCCAGGTGCTACAGCTATAAGCTTTACTAACTTTCTTAACTAGATAATTGTACAAGAGGCATTCAAGCAGTTCCTGCATGGGCCGTGCCCTAAGCCATCTTACTAAATATTTGAGATTGATTCCACAGGAGGATTCTGACAGAATTGATATGCACCAGGAGCAAAGCAGAACCAGGATGCGCTACGTAGATTTCATATTCTTTGCACAGCACATAACCCCTTGCTTGAAGCTTTCTATTCTACCTTCTAATGTGGTATTTCAGACTAGTTTGCAGGTGGATGAGACATATTTGGGGTATAAAATTGTTTACATATAAAATATATTTACTTCCTATCCATCCTCCCCTCCCCAAATGACAGACCTTCTATATTCATAAGTACCACACATTGGACTCAACTGACTACTAATAGGAAATGCATGGGAGAAAATTGTTATCTGCATTCAACACATGCAGACCTTTCTTATTCAGTAAAGACAGTATAACAATGATTTGCCTGCCATTTGTACTGAGTTAGATTACAAGCAATCTAAAGACAGAGTATCTGTCAGATTGTGGGGTACATTATATATAAATATTGTAGTGTTTCCTATAAGAAAATTGAACATCTATAGAATATGGTCTCTGTCAGGGGTCCTGTGAATAATGGATACAAGAACACAACACACACATTTTTCCCCTCATTTCAGATTCTCACAGTTATAAACCTGTCTAACCTGTAGTTCTCATATTCCTCACCTGTTACATGGACATAACAACTGTTGGCACTTGATGGGAATTACTTTGGACAGATTTAGTTTTGAGAAATGTTTATATTGGCATTAGTGAAGCCTGTGAGTCTGGCCTGCCCTAGCTAACTTGTACATGTACAGGTCCTTGGGAATAAGATCTCTACCTGTAAAAGTTAAATCTTTTCTGGTTATTGCTGTTGCCCACCTCCAAGTTGGCTTTTCCCAAGCTGATTAGTCTGCAAATAGACATATGTTTAGGTCTACACTTGTTAATTTACCTTGGAAAAAATCAGGTCACTGTCAAATCTGGCAATGTAGTTACAAATATTTGGCAAAACTGGTCTAATTAGAAGCTTCTCTTAGATGAGAATCTCAGGGAAACAATGAGAATCGGTGCTGTTTTCCTCTGCGTGCTCTGTGTGTACTTCGCTGTATGTCACTTCCTGTGTCACTTTACACAAAAGCGTGTTGACTGTCTACTAATAGTTCCTCCCTTTCCTCCACAGCCTCCAAGTCTGTTATCAATAATATGCTACGGGACCCTTCTCAGATTCCAGATGGAGTTCTAGCCAACCAGGTCTATCAGGTATTAATCGCAGCTGTTTTCAGGGACGATGCTCTTATCTGCCTGGCTGGGTAGAGGATTTTAAACCTCATTTAATTACTGTCATCATAAACGATCACTGAGGTCAGGGCACACCATAAATGGCAATGCAGTATTTTCACGGAGAGCATTTTTACTTTTTAATAGCTTGCTTTTATAGTAAATAAAAAGCATGCAATTTTTGTTTTCTGTGATTAAATCTGAATAGCCTTTTGATAGCTTTCGTTGGGTATGGGGGGGGAGTAATGACTGCTTTTAGAATGTTTACTTTGGTGGTGCTGTAGACACCTCAGCCTATAACCCGTCTCTTATTTGTCCGCAGTGCATTGTGAACGACTGCTGCTATGGACCGCTGGTGGACTGCATCAAGCAGTATCCTTCCCCCATAAAATTTTAGGTGCACAATTGACGAGCTTAGCCTCGGTGGAGGAGATGTGTCTAGCTTTAACCTGACATGAAGTTCTGCTTCACAAAACACATTTCATACTCTCCTATTTTACATTCCATCAACTGGAGGGTCACTGCCGACCATCCTTTTCTGCCGCTTAGGAGAGATCAGCTAGGCCCTAGGAAGGTGTCGGTTCAGCCGATGCCCATTCGCCTGCTTATTTCAAGCTGCTTGGTTTTCAATGAGTTTGAAGGTGCAGAGTCATTAGGCAGGTAACACACTGTCTTGGAATGTATCTAACCATCCCAGTGGCCATTTTTAAAAATATAACAAAGTTCCATTGAACATGAGCCAAATTAGTTGAGTGTTCTGTAATAAATTTTGAATGTAGAATTAAAGGCTGATGTTATTCAAATGCCACCAGAGACCGACCACCACATTTTAAAGAGCAGCAGATTCTCCTTGCTTTAATACTTACTGCAATCTGTACTGTCATTTGGGCCCCTAATAAACAGTTTAAGAGAGACTGTTGATTTTTCCCTTGGGACCGACTTGAAGGCTATGAGAGCAGATATCCAGTCATTTGTTCTTAAAGTCACTGAGATGCGTGAGGACTTATGCTTCCTTCTTAAAATTAGGCTCGGTGAATGGGAATGATTTCAGTAGAGATTATTGATAAACAAAATGGCACAACAGTGAGAATTTGGATAACACTTCTGGGGAAAGGGTACTTTCTTAAACAATACTCATAATTTTTGGTGGCAATCATTTAAAAACACAGTCTTCCTGGGCTAGATTTTGATAGCAGGGATGGTACAGGGGTCAGCAGTGTCTCAATGATAACCAGTTCGAATTTTTGTTGGATTCTCTTGCAAGCTGGTTGTGTGTGCACACATCTTCACATGTGAACATGTATGTGTGTGCATATCCATATATGTGTGTGTGTTCATAGTCACATGTGCACATATGTGTTTACATATCTGTGTGTGCATATATATGTTTGTACTGTGTATGTTTATTTATACCCTTCTAGTTTCACAAAGACTTAGAGACAAAAACATTTTTTGAGACATGGTTTTGCTGTATTGTCCACACTGGCCTTATGCTCCCAATCCTCCTGCCTCCATTTCCTTTGTGCTGGGATTGTGACTGTGTATTGTCACACCTAGCTCAAGTTTTTTGCAAAGAAAATTACTTTCTTTCCTAAAGACACATTTAGGATTTGGCGTAATCTTTTACGTATGCATTCTCTGATCTGGTCACCTAACTAAAATGCACCAAACCATGGTATTATCAAAAGCTGGCTTTTTTTTATTACACTAAAGTATAACTATGCCTCTATTTTCAGTGTGAGATTAATGGTAGTGTTAAAAGTTGTAGGAGCACCAACCTCACATTACCTCAGTGATAAACTTCAGCACATTTATATAACAATTGACACCATCTCAGAGTGTCTAGGGCTGAATTACATGCTAATTTCAAAGCACATAAAATAGTTAAAAATCAATTTAAAGTTAAGGTTTTAAAAGCATAATGTCTTTTGAAGGATTGCATATTGATTTTAAATATAACTCTCTAATTATATATGCATGGACTAAAGTATGAAGTCAACTGCTTTGTAAATGCCAGGAGGCTATTTTTCAGTAATAGTTGAGACGCTTACGGGAAACTAGATTGCTGTATTGCTGGCGAAGAAAATGGCTTGTGAGGTTATTTACAAGTTTTGCCCGATGGTCACTACCATACATCAATAATAGGTATCCTTATAGACAGCGTCTAAGTGTTTCTGCTTATGGAGCATTATAAATTCTGTCTGGAATATTTTCCTTGTATACATATTTTTTTACCACTTTATGTTCTCTTTTGTGTATTGTCAGTAGGATTTAATGGACTTTATAATTTCAATTGATAAATATAATGATATATGTATATAAATTGTATTCACTGACTAGATTCTAATTTTTGCAATTCCATTATGCTTATTACCAGTAAAAAAATACTGCTTTTATAAACTTTATTTTGTTGGCCTTGCATTTTATGTCTATATCAAATGAAGCATAATCAACAAGTATACCTTATCAAAATTTGAAATTGTTGATTGTAGTAGCTATGCAAAATAAAACAGGATGGGGAGTTTGTGGAAAGACTGATCGTGTCTTTGCATCGAAGTGGTATCAGTTTCGCATGCTGTAAGTAAGTTTGCGAAGATGTGTCCTATTCTGATCAACAGGAATTGTTTTATTTCCTACGGGAAGCAGTTATTGGTTTTCTTTGTGAGAAATGTTTTTCTGTATGGTCCTAATAATTCTGGCAGTGTTTGTTTGCCTTGCTTACCCTCACTAAAGTACTTCAGTTTCTTACAAAGGAAGCACACACGTGGTCAATGGAATAGATGCAAAACTTCCTTTCTCCTTTATGAAAATGTTACATGTAGGCATTCGTGTTCAGAGAATAAAGTAAATTGGTCACTTACTAAAATGGCACACCAATCACAGTGGTAAAGAGGATATATTGTCAGGGTGCTTTATTTTTCTTTTGGTGCCTGCTGTATTTATTTATCTGTTTATTTATTTATTTTCTTTAGAATGTGTGCCCCTGTCACCTCCATACTTTTGCTTCTGCATTTCATATCCACCAAGCAAACTCCATGAAGAAGCATCCACTTCAAGTTTCCAAAGTGGGGCTCTAGGCCACAGCAATTAGACAAAGGTCTCAAAGAAAAGNGGGGGGGTTATGACTCAGGAAGCATGGGGGCTGCTGTGGGTTTCATTCCTGTACCATCAGTAACCTCAGATTCATGATTCAACATTTTAGATGTAAATAATTTACAGCAATAAAAGTGAGAGCACATTTATGTGGAAAGAAGTAAATAATTTAGTTTCAAAATGTGGGATATCCTGGTAATGAGAGACAATTGAGACTTACCCATCAAAGGACTTGAAAATGTGCAAAATTCCATGATTTAAAGTTTTTATTTTCTTTATATATAGGTAAAAATTAAGTACATGCAGTCATGTGCATTGGAAGAGAAAAACAAACAGGACACGGCAGTAATGCTGACTTTGCCCTTATTTTGAAGGTGGACAAAAGTTGACTGTGTTTCTTGAATTAGTGGATTTAATGACAGTCACCTGTAATCCATTGATAAAGGAGAGGATAATTTTCTAGGATTTTTTTTTTAACTAGTGATATGAGTTGCCGATGCATGATGAGAGTAACCATCTCTGGTAAGTCAAGGAGTTGTACAGCCATGTTGATGTTGTGGGGTTGGGTAAGGTGGACAATGGAGAAGAAGATCCTGACTGTTTCTACTTAATTCCTTCCATTGGACTGAAGTACCAGAATAGTAGAACACATTTGAGATGTAGTATAGGCTCTTTCCTTCCGCAAAAGAGAACAAGCTTCAAAGGATTACTGCTGATGTCAGTATTTATGAGCCATAGGGCCTTGAGCATAGTCCTCAGCATTTCAGAACCTTACTTTACGTGACTGAGAAATGGGACTAAGATTATCTACTCTTTGAGTTGTTGTGAAGACTCAGGTGTTTAGTATAAAGGTTTAGGCTATACACTTAGCTAAATTCTTAAAGATTTAGCATGAAGTATATGTGGTCTTTAGGAAGCATTGACTAGTAGCCAGTATTCTATAATTCTGATGCTTTTGGAAAAGCGTGTGATCAAACACAGGCCTTGGATAGAGCTCTTTCCTGCCTTTACCTGTTTGTTTTTCTTCATTGCTAGAGATAGAATTAGGTTTTTAAGAGTGCTAGGCAAACGCTATACCACTATGTTGTACCCTCAACCCCTCATCCTTGGCTTTCCCCCACGCTAACTGGCTTTGTGTGGCTTCTTCTGATCCCTTTCCCCACCTGTTAAAACAAGCCTTTTCTACTTGTGAGGACAGAATAACGTACATAACTCACGTGATATGATGTCCGCCGTGGAGGAAGCATTGGAATACTTTGTATGTTCCTGTGCACATCAGATCATATGCATTTGCTTAAAAATGTAAGCACACACACACTCCCTAGAAGTCAGGCAGGTGCTGACGACTGGCAAGTGGATCTCACCGGTTCTAGCTCTCCAAGACTGCAAACCGTTAGGGCAAAGGACTGGTTACTGTTCTTTCTTGTGCTTGGTGAGTGTTGAGTTAATATATACTAAATTGAATTGGAGGGCTGTTTTTTAAAAAATACAAATTAATGGATATTTTAAGTGGCTCCCCTCTTTTTGGAAGAAATTAAAATCATAGTGATTTATAAGTCATTGTTTGCCAAAACATATGTGTTATAGAAAAATTCTGCTGACTTATTTAAATGAGGGAAGAATGTATCTATAAATTTCCTTCCTCAGAGGTATGAGCTGAGTATAATTACCATAATTCTCTCATCCCAACATAAAGGCTTGGTATTAGAATTTTCCTGATAGTTCAGCCCTTCGGTTGTGTTCCCTCCTTAACTGAAATGTGTGGTGCTATTGGCTATGAGCATGAAATCCTGCTGAGAGACTTGCTTCTGAAGAAAAACCTGTCCTTCCTTGGTAAGTGTTGCTCAAGTCCTGAGTCCTTAAACGTCTAGTTTTAAAGTCTTCACTTTCAGGTAGTCTGTGCTGATGGGGCCAAAGATGATGATTGATGCTCTGCGTGGTATCTGTTATTGACTTAGACCTGAGCAGAAGCTCTCATACCCAATCCCCTATGTAGACAGCACATGCACAGGCTTGCAATTAATATTTTATAGAGTAAGTGGCTGAAAAAATGCTTTAATATCTGTTGGAGTATTACTTTGGGTGTCATGAGATATTAGACATAATCTAAACCTTATGAGAGAGAGAAACAAATATTGTCTATAAAATGCTTTATATATTAAAGAGAATACTTAGAAAAAGTCATGTTAGGTATGTTTGTTTCCTCATATAGGAAAGTCCTGTTATTGAAAAGCAAAATATTAAGCTCTTATTGTTTTCATACCAAGTATTAATTGCACCATAGATTCAGCATGATTTTTCAAAATCCCCCTATGTCTGCATTCCTAAGTGACCCAGTAGAGACTCTCACTGTACAGTGTTTTTTTTTTCAACATCTCTTCATCATTGTAAATAAAGCCTGGAAGGATGTCCATATAACAATGGAGCATGGCAACCATAAAGCAGCAATGAAGCATTCATTTCTCTCCTCCATTGTTTCTGTAATAACTAACAAAAGATCCACACTAGTCGTGTTAGTAAGCAGTTGCATGAAGACACTGAAGAACCTATATAGTTGACTTTTAGAGACAAAAGGGGAAACCTATTCCATTACTTAATTTTATTGTAAAATAGGCAGCAAATTAGCCAAGGAAAGTCAAGTCCATAAAACCGAGAATAAATCTTTTCATATTGGCCAGTCTTTTTACTCCACTGGAGAGTGTAGTAGGATGTGTTGCAAGATTGTTGGTGCTTGAAGCTGAGAAAGGATCACAAATATTCACTAATTAGGGTTTAAGAAAGTTGATAAATTAGGAAAATGCTCTTCAGTTACTAAATTTCAACAGTAGAAACAGCCAAGTATTTTCTTATAAGACGGGCAGCCAAATCATAGAGCCTATGGAAATAATATAGTGTGGGCATACATTTCCTTTGAAAAATACATAATGCTAAATAAAATGGGTAACAGCTCAGAGCTGTTATAATATAGTTATAATAGGTGCCCATGAGGCTCTCTACCATGTGTTTCAGAACGATAGTATTCTGATAATATTGTAAAGTGTGTGATCCACCACTTACTCAGCTGCAGGTTATTGTGGATACAGCCAAGGCTAATTTTTAAGTCACCAGCTAAGTAGCTCATTGGTGTTATTTTTTGGCACCATCTGTCTATAGACAGACAGCCCGGTTGGGTCCACTCCTTTGTCTAGCCTAATTTCTGAATGTTTCCTCCCTGAGGACTTGCAAAGTCCAACTGGAAGAAAGAACAGGAAGTTTAGCTATGACCTAAATGTAGTCTAGAATCTTAGGTAACTGGATTGAGTGTGTTAGACTAACCTCACTTTAACTGACAAATACCAGTGCTGGAATATGATCAAATACTTGTTTCCAATTGCATGAATGTACAGAAATATTTAAATATTGAATTTGATGGGTCCCCACACTCATTTGTGCTCTGGAATATCAGGGAATTAATTATTTGATGGAAACAGCTGTTGTGTGGGTTTTATAAGAGCAAATATCTGCTCACCCTAGATAGGGAACTGACTACAGAGCAAACAACTACAACCGAGTTGTGATCTGCGACCCTTTAGATTTACCGGAGTGAGTTACAAGAGCATGGGTGACTCAAAGGCAGCTGCATCCCAGAAAACTCCATCTCAGTATGAGTGAAGATTCACGAAAGTCTTCTCCTAGTGTTCCCCTACAGCCTGTGGTCACACCAGGGGAACAAGTTTCTTCCTCCTCTTAGAGTGACTTCCAAATCCCCCTAAGTCTGCGTTTATAAGTGACCCATAGAGAATCTCACTGTACAGTGTTATCTTTTTTCAACATCTCTTGATCATGAGAAATAGAAGCTGGAAGGACGTCCATCTAACAGTGGAGCCTGGCAACCATAAGCAATTGTTTTGCTGCTTCTGTGACCTTGACCTTGTGGAACTTGTAACTTCACTAGCTCAGTGAGTTTCTTTAGCTTCCTGGGCCTTATAGGATCTAACTCTGATGTTCTCCAGCCCCTGAGATTCATGGAAAACTGAAGATACCAGGTGTCTCAGGTGAGCCAGTCCATTAGGGCTTGACTTTCTCACTTCCTTTGCTCATGCATCCCTAGTCTCAAGGAGGCGTGGTCATTGTATCACTCAGGTTCTCTGCTGTCCTGGTATTCAGGTGGATGTCATCCAGTTCCATGCCCCACAGCCTTATGAAGCAAGCTGTGGGTGACTCCCATTACTTAAGAGTTTTCACACCCCAAGCAGTTTAGAAGCAGAATGTTCCTTGCTTGTCAGTTAGCTGTACTAGACTTCTGCAGGCTGAATTGGGTATTTTCTTGTCCTCTTTGTTAAAGCTTGAACCTGGGGTGTCTCTGATGACTTCTATCTCGTTCTTTCCCTTTTCATTGGGCATATTTTTCCTAACTTACTCTTCCTATGGGTTCCATGTTTAGATCCCAGGAAAAGCTTGTTCTAAGTTCTACTATTTTGCTTTGCATACTGCATCCATTCAATCTTTCATTTTTGGCACCTGTGTCTTTTCTCATTGTAATTTCTCTCTCTCATGTGCAGATTCTTTCTAAGTAAACAACTGAGAGTCAGTTGCCTGTTCTATGCCCAAAGCGATGCCCAGGCAACAGCCTGCTTATGATCCTGGTCTATTTGTGCCACTTTCAGAAATTGCAGTATATTGTGTTTACCAGCCATTTAGGGAGCATCCCCCATACTCATAAGAGATCTTACTCATCAAGGAAGTATGTCACATCATTCAACATAGAGGAAGACAGATACTGTAGAATTCCCCAAGGGAACTCGCCTCTAGGATGGCTTTGATATGGTTTCAGGTCGTTATCACCCATTTCAGGGGCATGGACCTCCCACTCTGGGAGGGAAGCAGCTATCCCACACCACTTTGAGAGGGCTCATCATTTCAGAATCAGCCTGAGAGATCAGACCCACATGTGGTTCTCCCACCCATTGCAAAGGCTGTGTAACTGCCCTCCCTGCAACTCTTCGTAGATCCTGCTAGTCCCTGTTTGAGTACCAGTTTGGTTGTGTGCCTTTGCTTGGTGTGACTTGAACAAACACTGACTGTACAAGACAGGTCATCAGTCACAAACAAGAAGGGATTCCACCCAAGTCATGCTTAAAGCAGTGTACCAGTGAGTTTATTGGAGTTGCTTCCAGGCATTTGTGACTCAGAGGGAGCCTGCTTCACTGTGATCTTGAAAGCTCTGTGCTAGAGTTCACTGTATGACGTGCAGTCAGTTCCTCTGAAGGGAGTCTCCTTTACCTGACTGTGGCCCACTGTTTTTATAAGGAGGGGGGCATCTCAGCAGCTTTATCTTTCTACTTGCTGAGACGTGTATGCTTTGTTAGCTTTCTGAGTCTCAAGAAACTATCTCTTCCTCCCAGGAGGACAGACAGTTTCAATTCAGAGAAAACTACTACCTGACAGTACTCTAAGAAGATACCTAAATGATATTAAAAACAAAGAAACAGTAGTAAGTTTAGACAAGTCCTTACAATAATTTCAGTTCTGTCTGAAGTATTTCTGTAGACAGAAGTTTTTGTTCCTCCCAGTTGCACAGCCATTTGGTCCCAAAGAAACACACAGAGGCTTTATATTAATTATAAACTGTTTGGCCTATTAGCTCAGACTTTTTATTAACTAGCTCTTACAACTTAAATTAACCCACAATTCTTGGGTATGTTTTGCCATCAGGCTTGGTACCTTTTCTCAGTAAAGTGTTCTCATCTTGCTTCCTCTGCTTCTGGATGATGATTGCTTCTCTCTCTGCCTTTCCTCTTCCCAGAATTCTCCTAGTCTGGTTACCCTGGTTATACTTCCTGCCTGACTACTGGTCGATCAGCATTTTATTAAACCAATATGAGTAACAAATCTTTACAATGTACAAGAGCATTACCCCAGAGAATATTTCCTCATCAGAATACAAACATTTATTTTATTCATTCTAAGGGCTCTAATGTAGCATTAACTTAACAATGCTTATTTGTCGTTAAAACATGAAAATCTAAATTTGTTGAAATATTGTTGTGGAATTGTTCTTTTACTTTACGAATACCTCTTTAATGATGATTAATTAGCATCAAAGTATTGTACCAGACAATTAGATAGGTGGAATTTTAAAGAAAGTGTGGGGAAAATAGCAGTATATAAACATTGCTAATCCAATAATTTTCTTTCTTGCTTGCATGTCTGGTTCTTGAATATTGTTGCAGACAATGTAAATGTTTGCCTCATTTTGATTCCTTAATAGGCAGAAATAATTTCTCTTCCTCTACACCTCCCTTCCTCCACTTCTATCTAGACTACTTTTACAAAACAGTTTTTCTTATTGCTTTATTGTTTAAATATGAATTCTTTATAATGTAGAGCTTATGACTTCCCTTGAAACATTTTATTCTATTGTAGAATTTCCACTTATTGTATTTTATCTAACCTCTACTTCTCACCAATAGAAAAGAAATTATGTACCATTTTTCTAGCCTTAGTTCTGTTTTTAATTTCTTTGTCTTGTAGGTATTAGCTGATCAGTTTCAACGACATGGGACTTAGCCAGGTGCCCTAGCACTGAGTAGGGGAGGGTCTTGAGGATTGAAAATATGCATTTACTCATTTGGGTTTATCCTGTCTTAAAAATGTGTATGTTTTATATTATACAAATAAGTATTTGAAGTCAGACAGGTCAAAGATGAATAAATAATTTTAGTTTCTCCAACTAAGAAGTGATAATTTATCTAGTTAGTTGAGTATTGTAAGAACGAGACAAACAACAGTTAAGATCCTGCTTTCCTGGAGCTCTGGTCCCTGTTCTGGGGGACTGGGGGGGGGGTCTGTCTAGTGTACCTGTTTATCAGGTATCTACTTAGTTTCTTCTCAGTGGAAGTAAAATCTGTCAGTGGTGACCTTTTTAAGTTTGCTGAGTTCTTTAGTTTTTTTATTTTTACTTATTTTGTATTTTAATTACTTTGTAATTATGTGTATACATGCAGGTATGTGCATCTGGGTGCAGGTGCCCACAGAGGACCAAAGCTTCAGATCACCTGAAGCTGGGATTGCAGGCGGTTGTGAGCTACACTATATGGATGCTAGAAGTAGAACTTGGATTCTTGGCAAGAATAGTATGTAGTGATAGGGGAGCGCAGGCCTGTTTTTTGTCCGCCCGGCTCCCACACGGCTAGCTTATACCCCGAAATAACAACCCACAAATTGTATTCATTTAAACACTGTCTGGCCCATTATATCTAGCCTCTTCTT
>LOEQ01003113.1:4811-15198 GCA_001685075.1 Bramus lutescens | reverse complement strand
GTCTAGGAAGGTGAGCATCCAAACACACTAGGCTCCCACAAAGCCAGTACATGAAGTAGAATCCAAACCCAGATCCATTGTCCTTGGCTTCTCAGTCAGCTCTCCTTGTCAGCCACGTTCAGAGAGTCCGGATTAATCACAGACTCCATCAGTCCCAGTCTATTTCTGTAGCCCAATTTCAGAATTCTTTTCTTTTAAAATTAAAGTTAGTTTGATTTGTATTTCATTATTTCAACAGCTTGAAATTTTATTTTATTTTGTTGTACTCCCAAGAGGGAAGACTGTTCTGAATCCTAGCATCAAGGACCCACAATCTGAGTAAAAATACCAGCTTCTAACTGCATTCCACTTAGATAGTGACTTTAATGTGTGTCTTCTCATTAAAGCTTATTTATGTTTAAAATGCTGACCTTTCAGGATGTACACAAGAATGCTCTGAAACAGAGCTTCTTAACACTGGCCATGAAACCACTGTCTTGGGCTGACAAATGGATTGGAAATAAGCTACCCAACACTGGGAATGGGCCATTAATTTTAATCAAAGTTGATGCAGGAAGGCCAATGGGATGCATGACAATATCAACAGCCCAGTAGGTGTTAAGAGACCACTCGGCCTTCCTTCTTACGTGGTTGAGCCATTAGTTGAGGTTGGGTGAAGACAGAAAGCCATGCTTGGAATTGAATGACCAGGTCACTCCAAAATCTAATGGAGAACTCCCCGTTTCAGAAATCACATTGTAATGCCATTAGAAGTCAAGGACAGCATTTAGAAAATACTGGGAGGCTTTTGTTTGTTTGTTTGTTTTTTAAATCAAGCACTTTGCTAGTTTTTCCAACTTTGAGTTCCTATTTCCCTGCCTGGGGATCATTAATATTTACAGAAGAAACTGAAAAGATAGGGAAAATATCTTCAAGACTGTTTGATTTTTAGAAGTGTATACTACAGACTGTCAAACTCTGAACTGCAAGAAACAGTTGCATACCCAAGGAATTAAGCAAGATAACTAATTGTGCTGATCTCGCTTTCTTTCTCCTCATGTATGGGAATAGTTTTATTAATTGAAACTAGAGTTTCTTGATTGCTTTAAGAAAGCATTTATTTCCTGATTGCGAAGGCCACTGTGCTTCTGCCTTACTGTAAACTGTCACTATTGACTGCTGACACCAGCGGATCCCTTTCCTTCCCTTCAGTAAGTATATTTATTTTGAGAATTTTCAATTACCAAAAAAAAAAGGTAGCTCCTGACAACTTGGATTAATGATGTTTATAATAAAGACATAAAAATGCAAAAAGGACAAAGAAGCATTCTTGTATCTCTGATTCAGATTTGGGAAGAAATTCATTTATTCTGACACGGCATTGCACGCGTAAGAAAGACACGTATGGCTGCATTAGTAATTTTTACACATATTTAAGAAAGAAAAGCAATTATATTGCTGTCTTTTTAATGGACTGCCGCAATAAATGATGGTGTTTGTTCTTCCCGCAGATGAAGATCAGCTCCGTGCAAAGGGCTATGACAAAACACCAGACTTCATTTTACAGGTGCCAGTTGGTAAGTCCTTGAGCTTGATATGCATTTGTGTACAGAGGGGGATTTTTTTCCCATGTGTTACTATCAGCAGATGTTTTTAGAGAAACTTATCTTTATAACACCATGTTGAAATGGGTAAAACTGTTGGCAAAGATTATCTTAAATTATATTATAGACGGTTCAGAAGCAGCCTGTGCCTCGACACTTTTCCATGTACTTGAGGAAAGAGCATGCCTCCTAAAAGCATTTTTTGAGATGCCATTTTCAACTCATTTCTCTGAAATTTGAGTTTTGAAAACACAGTTTTGCCAGACCGCCAGGCCCACTTTGGTCTCCTGGACACAGCGCTTGTCGAGCTGCAGAACAGCGTCCTGAGTACTAAGAAAGGGAGTTGTGAAGAACGGGGTGAGGGTGATGAGGATGACAGGATGAGCTGTGGCACCAGTGTGCTGGGCAGTGAGCTCACACATGTGGCTAAACTCCTGCTCATTAATGTGAAGCATAGAGAAGGAGGCCAGTGCGTAGCTGAGGATTTTCAATCTTCCCTTTCCTTCCTCGTGCATTAGTAATGCTTTGTCCCTTAGCTGTGGAAGGGCACATAATTCACTGGATTGAAAGCAAAGCCTCATTTGGTGATGAATGTAGCCACCACGCCTACCTGCATGGCCAGTTCTGGAGCTACTGGAATAGGTAAGGTCCCATTATTTTTCTCTTAAGATAAACGATACTCAGCTGAAGTCTCATTAGAAAAAAATATTTTGTTTAGCTGGTAAAAATGCTAGGAGCCTTTTTTCCCCTAGTAAATATAGGCTCTGTTTAATGTATTCATTTCAGATAATTTAAACTTCTCTGCTTTCATAATGTTGCTTCATTTTTTAAAACTTAAAAATCTGTGCTTAAGGTCAAAACTGGTATAGTCTATTTCCTGCTTTACAGTGGCTACATTAGTGTTACCTCAGATCCGGGTGACAAGCTGTGGTGCACAATACGGTGTAGACACTGGATTGTTACCCTTTTCATGGGGAATTTATGCTTCCTTTTAGACTATAAAAATTAATTTATTCTCTGTCTCTGAAGACAGTATCCAAACCATATGAAAAATGGAAATAATTTACTTTGCAGCAGTAGCAAAGAATTTACCTACCAATTTCTGTAACCATCCTGATGAGACTGCAATCTCCACAATTAAGGGGTGTGGGTCCAACCAGATGTATCAACTACCTGCTGTGGGCCTGGGGACCTGGAAGTTATTTCAGTTAGTCCTTTTAAAGAGGTTACCCTGTGTGTGTGGGGGGGGTGCCTATGTTTAGGCATGCCTATAGTACACAGGTTCATGTGAATATATGCAGGAATATATACATATGTGTGAGCATGGGTATGAAGGCCCCAAGTTGACATTGGATGGTCTTCCAGATTAACTCAACACTTTATTTATTGAGGCAAGTTTTCTCACTTAGACTAGAGTTCACTGATTCCAGCTTGTCCTGTGGAATCTCATTTCTANCCTCCTGCCCCCATTGCTGAGATCCAGGCAACAATCATGCCTGCCTGGCTTTGACCTAGGTGCTGGGGATCGAATTCCAGTACTCACACTTGTGCAGCAATACTTTTCCACTGAGCCATCTTCCCAGCCAGGAAGTTGCTTTTATCCCCATTATATAGATGAGTGAACTGAACTCGAAGGAAGGAAGTAGCAGTGTGCTATTCTGCTAGTTCTCACGGGCCTGCGCCTATCACGCTCCCCCATCCATTCCTTTTCTGACATAAGTCGGTATCATCTGCAGTGCAGCTGCCAACTCCTTGGCAATTTATGGTTGCATTCTTGTTTTCCTTCATGAACACAAGAGGTGAGTCAATCTTTCCAGATTGACTGTGCTTCTGTCGTTGGCCAACAGTAAGGACACAGTAATCAGATGACCCGTGCCTAAATCAGGAAGGAAGGAAGGAGATGGTGGTAGCATCTGCAGGCAACAGTGTGGGGTGGGGTCTGGGTAGGAGGCTATCGGCTTTGCCGTTATATTGTTACTCAGCTTTACAAAGGGCCAGCAGATCTCGCCTATGGCAGCTGTGCTAAACTACGCCTACTTTTCGCCATGGTAACAGTGATCATGACAAAATGCTGAATGTAATGGCCTTCTTGATTTTCTTGTGTAATTGTGCGTAGCATCCAAGCTTTGCTTTACAGGGATGGAGGAGGAAAGTGAGAAATGTTTTAGAAATCAATGCTGCTTCAGCGTTTCCTGTGTTTTATTCAGCCATTATTCAAATTAGCAGTAATGTGGCAAATTGAATTTTAGATTCTTAGCGATTTTCTGAAGAGTTTGAAAGAGTAAAGAAAGCATCATTTTTGATAGTATAGGGAAAGCAATGACAAGAAAATCAAATTGCCTAAGTTCAGGTTACTAAAGAATTAAAAAGAATTGATCATGTGAATTACTGTGCATTGAGACTGTGTTCCCTCTTCGGTACTGGATACATCTTTTCTGAAGAACAAATGGAAGTTCAATTTCAAATAAGAAGTCTCAATTTAAAATGCTAAACTCATATCTTCATTCTAAAAGAACTCAACTGTTGAGTGCCTCCTACGCAGCTCACACCAGTCAGAGAGAGACACATCAAATAGTCTAGTCGCCTCCAGGGGAAACCAATGGATTACCGACATGGCTGAGGGAGCATGGGTGGTCAAGAATTTAATACAGTTTCTGTCCAATTAGGTTGGGGTTTGTTCTGTTTTTGTTTTATTTTGTTTTCTTTGACACAGGTTATCACTATGTAACCTTGACTGCCCAGAACTCACCACATAGGCTTCAAACTCCCAGAGATCCACCTGCCTCTGCCTCCAGAGTACTAGGGTTTATGGCGCACACACCTCATGCCAAGCTCCTTTTGTTTGTTTGTTTGTTTTATATTATTGTGTCGATTTCATTATTTTTATCCATTATTGTACATAGAGTATTATTGTTTTACATACCTGACCATATCCTTTGAATGTACATTGGCAAAGCAGGCATAATTTATATGGAGCATGTTGCATAATAGGGAAAGTTAGCCTTGGTTTTAAATGTTCCAGATCATTCAGGGAAGACAAACCCTACAGATAGTCACCAATGTTACCAAATGTCTGCAGGTAATGTGCCAAAGAAATGCAAATAGTGCCCAAGTGTGCAGTGGAACACTGGGGCATTTACTTCAATACAAATGGTGCATTGTAGTAATGTAGTAATCGGAATAGATTTACCAGTGGGCCAGAGTTTGACCCAAGGCAATGTTAGTCATCTGTGAATGTTTGGAATCCTAATATTTTGTGAATATGGCACATAGAACAGGTGATAAATTTCTCAGCAGTAGAAGAAATTCTTTCAAGGGTAGTTGAAATTCTTTTTTTTTCTTTTCTTTTTTTTATACTTTTTTATTAAAAATTTCCACCTCCTCCNCTGTAGACCAGGCTGGCCTCGAACTCACAGAAATCCACCTGCCTCTGACTCCTGCGTGCAGGGATTAAAGACGTGCACCACCACCGCCCCACATTCCATCCTTATTAAAACATTTGATTTTCTTGTCGTCCATGATGTCTTTTCTTTTTGTGTTTCTCGCCTCTATGCCAGAAGTTTCCTTGGTCTTTTTCACTGGCTCTTCTTCTTGACCTCTGGGTCAAGGGACCCTAGGACTCAGTGCCCATCCTTCTTCTGTCTACGTCCATTGCTTGGGTAATCCCTCAGATATTTCATTGGATCATGTGGTATTATATGCTGCCTCTATATTGGTTTCTGCTAGTGTTGACTCCCAGGCCTAACACTGACTGAGATGAATTTCTGCCTGTCCTTTATGGTATTTACTACATGTCTTAGATTTAACATTCATAAAACTAAACAATTGTTTTTCCCTCAAACTTGTAATTCTTCTATTCTTCCTCAGTTCAGCTAATGATGCCACAATTTGCACTCAGTTCAAAAATCTAAGTTGTATCACAGATCCATTAGCTCAGTTTTCACTGTGTCTCAAAGTATGTATTTATTACCATCTCACCTGCTCTTGCCTAAGCACCCATTGGCATGTCTTGACCAAGTACTCTAGTTTTCAAAACTGATTTTCCCAAGTCCAGTCTTATAGCCCGCTGGTCAGCTTTCCATATCCCAGTCTTGGAAAATGTCATATTGTATTTTTCCCTGTTCAAAACATTTAAGAGCCTTGCTATCACATTTAAAGTAAAATTCCAACTCCCCTCATGTTCTACCCTGGTATCCAGGGCCTCTGCATGATCTGCCCCCCCAGCCCAATAGTAGATACACACACCTAATACAGATAATAGTCTAATCCCCTAACAGCCCTTTTTATTTTTACGATTCCTATCACACCCATTCTCTTGGTTTTCCTTGAACCTTGTTCCTTGTTTGTACTTCAATATCTACTTCATCCTTTTGCCTGGAAGCTTCTTTACTTGGGTCTCCACTTTTCTTCGTGCGACATTCAGAACTCAGCTGATTTCCCATCCCTGAAAGCACATTCTTGACCACCCGATGTAAGATGTAAACTCCTCAGTCAGTCTTGCCTCCTCACAGGGCTCTAGCCCTAGGAATGAGTGAGTGAGTGAATGAATAAGTGAATAGAAAGTAGTGAAAAACTGCTGTATAAAACTTTTCAAGAACACATTCCATTTTCTACTGTTATTTTGAAATGTCTTCTCTCATTGCTTTGATATCAAACTTTAGAAATTTGTCTTGCCCTAATTCACCTTTTAAGTTCTGCAATGCAGTCACTTTTTAAAAATAACATCTACTGTCTGAAAAACATTTACTGCTTTCCTAACCCCGTTTTGGTATGAGCCTTGACTGATTCTTCAAAACACTCCCTTCTGCCTCTCTCTAGTCAAATTGAAGCAGCATTTGGTCCATAATGCAACCATAATGCAAACTATCGAGTTCCACCAGAAAAGATTTCTTTATAAAACCAACACTCAGAAGCCTTCTCCCCCTCCTCCTCCTGTAGCTCTGAAGTGAGTTCTTTAACAGTTAGAACTCCATTGTTAAGTTGACTTTCATGTTTAATTTAAAGTTAGAGGAAAGCAGTTTTGTAGTTGAAGGCCTGATTCTATGTTTGATTCTAACCCGCTGCCCATTAGAGGAGCAGGATAATGAAGCACTTGGCCAAGAGAGATCCTCATGCTGTGGTGACCAGTGTCCAACAGCTGCCGACTAAGAACATGGCAGTCACACACAGGGTCAGACCTTCTGCTGTTCTTGATGTCTTCAGGCACACTGTCCCCAGGAGCATCAGTTTTAAAGGTGCACTGCTGTGGGATTCCCCTCTGTGTTTGGTGAGCTTTGCAGAAACCATCTAAGCTGATGGAATGATGAGGTTCTGTATGCTTGCACTTAATCTTTTGGGGTAGTCATTCTTGTAGGTATGGAAGGAGTCTTGGACTTGAATCCAGGCTGTGCTAGTCTCATACCTGCAAACCACTGCCTGTCCTCCAGAGCCCCTTGTTTCCTCCTCGAGAGAATGGAATTAACTATACCTGTTTCACCCTGTTGCTGTCAGTTATTTCATACCTGCGAAGTGCTTCCATACTTGCTGGCAGTCAACAGATATTAATTCTCCCCTGTCTTTGTCCTGCGTGTCACTGTCTGGTGGAATTTAAAGGTATTCGCACTACACAGTGTGAATCGCCTTCTTTGACAGATAAACTCCCTAGGTAACTTTAACGTTCAGCTTGGCTGACATCTCCTAAGGAAAGCTTGGTGCCTTCGGAAAGACACATTCCTAAATCCTGCTGATGATTCCATAGCAGTTATCAAACATTATAGTTGGTGTTTGCTTGTCACCCTCTTCGAGTTAATGCCATCTACTTGTTTTATCTATCTTTAAATGCTCAGAGATTGGCAGAATGCCTGTCACACAGTAGGTGATCAGTGAATTGCATGACTTTGTGATGGATATACTCATACTTAATAGGCAACAATAATTTAAATCAACTGTTAAGGATTATATAAGACATAGTGACATTAAACCATAATTGGTTCAATTTTTTTCTTGAGAATGCCATCTTCAGGACAGTGGAAAATATCTCAATTTTCTAAAACATTTTTATATACTTTATAGTTGAACAAACTTTTATAACCCTATTTTAGAGAAGTATCATAACTATTTTATATGATTTTTAAAGCAGGCAATGAAAGGTAACCACATGGCAAATGCATTTTGTAAAGTTTTTCAGATAAATATTTATAGTTGCTTGGTTTGCTTTGTTGAAATGGGATCCTACTCTGTAGTTCAGGGTTGCCTTGAGCCCCTGGTAATCCTCCTGTCTCACCCCCTTGAGGGCTGGGATTTGAGTTATGGTCCTTCTCACCAAGCTTTACATTAGGAAAGGACTTCTCTGGTTTGTTGTTTGACCTGGAATGCCTTGGGAACCTAGTAGAGGACAATTGGTGCTTTCTTTAGAGATGAAAAAAACAAATGGGATCAAGGGAAGGAGAGGAATGGAAGCCTGTTTCCTGCATGTCCACATTTCAGTTATGCATCAAGTCAACAGACCTGAAATAAAATATTCTAATAAAATTTTCAGATTTGTGTTAAGAATCCTCATACCCTTAGTCCCAGACTGTTTGTAGCAGTGCAGGTACAAGGGGCCCCACTAACCTGCTTTATCCCTCTTTTCACTTCACCTGAAAGGTGTCAGTCATAACCCAACCTGCACAGCCACACCTCATGCACATTCCTGCAAACCCTCACCCTCAGGCAGAGGTGTGCACTCCAATGGTTAACCCTGAGAGTGGTATTTTGGCTCCCTAATTAACACATTTCAATGCCCTTTTAGTGAAGAGTACCACCTAAAACAGGTTGGGAGACAGAGGTCTGGTTCCTTTGGCCCTGTAGAATCCTCGCTGTGTGAACTGGATGTGGACAGAATGGGACCAGAGCATCTGCTCAGTTTATGTTCCTGGCATGGACCCGTCTCGACTGGGTCGGAGGGACAGTATCAAAGGAAGCAATGTGGACATTTTCTGAAGCTCTTTTGTGTCCTGGCATTGAAGTCTGTGGAGATGAGCACCAGAGGAAACAGGACCTTAATTACATTGTTGTGCTTCTACCGAGTAAGAGCTAGGTGACATCTGCCAGAGATTTGAATGTTTGGCTCCAGAGAGTCTACTCTCCTACAGGCAATGTTAAGCTAATACCTTCTGCCACAGAAATTGATTTGAGTTCATTTCTTCCCTCTCAGGGCTTTTTACAGATCAGTTATTTGTTCAATGGTCTGGTGATTGCTTTCTCTGGTCAGAGATAGCCTGAGAGGAGGCTTCTGAAACAAGGCCGCCAGGCAGCCAGAATTCAAGAAGGTATGTTTCATAGGGTGGCCCAAGTTTTTCTTGTATTAAAATACTTTCAGGAAGCCCGCAATTAGTCAAATCACAGATTTCCAGTTATTTCAGTCTTGTTAAAAGCAAGGCTGATCACATCTGTCGTAAGTCAGAGTTTGTGCCTCAGCAATAGAAGCTCGTGCAAACCTTCAATTACGGCAGCCTCAGAAGGCACTGCTGTGGTACACTAACAAGCAGTCATCAGCACCAAGAGACAGATTGACTAATAATTAGCCAATGTGCTGGAGAGGACTTCTGTGAAGGTAAAATATAATAATTTGCCTTTCCATCTCTCATAGTGGAGTTGCTTGTGAGATATTGACGTTCCATTCCATTGTTCGACAAACACTGGACACTGTTATTAGCTAGAGCAACCTCAAAATATTTGATAACGATGAGGAAAGTGTTTTCTGTATACTTAGTACCTTCATAAGAATGTTTTCACAGAATAGTCAAACCATTTCATCTGCACCTGGAATGTAAATCATGAGGCTTTCCCCAGCAAGGAGTTTGCACAGCACCATCCTTCAGGGTTTGCAGTGATGACTTAAAACAGAGCTGAGCAAAGAAGTAGAGATGGAGTCTTAGGTCTTTCAGGTGGGGTTTGCAACAAAGATGTGGTTGTTGCAAGTCTAGGAAGAGTTTACACAAAAGATTAAAAAGAAAGAAAACAAGCCTGCTGAGAAATGTCCATGGGTCACAGTTTCGTTACTTACCCGGGTGCCTATGTGTCTGATTGCTACCTTGAAGCATGTTGAAGAGCATTCTGAGGGAGATGTATTGAGCAGCTTCACCAATCCAGGGAATAATGCAGTGTTGAAATGATAGCTCTTCCTGCTGACCCCATGAAGTGGAGTTCATCTGTGTCATGCAGGGTTCAGAAATTTTATGTCAAACCAAATCAACACAGAGAGGATTGAGTGGCCATCAGAGAAAGCAAACATGTCATACTGATCTAGCCACACAGACAGGTGAGAGAAGGGTGACAGTCTGCTGATGGAAAGTGACAGCTACCATGGCATTAGATCCACAGCCTAGAACCTCTCCATGCAAAGACGCTTTCTGTAGTAAATTCTAGAAGCATGAAGAGCAGGATGAAATGGAGTAAACGTCACCTTGCATTCCTATCATGTGGAAAGAAAACATTTTGTCCACATGGATACATACTTTATTCTTGGAGAATGCTTTCATTGCGATGATAGGGTCTTGGTGTAGCCACTCTTTCTTTGGACCACCAGCTCCCGAATAATGACATGGAGACTTTTTTATTATTATTAGGAAAGCTTGGTCTTAGCTTAACCTTGTTCTCAACTAGCTTTGAAATCTTAAATTAACCCGTTTTTATTAATCTATGCTCTGCCACATAGCTTGTTACCTCTCCTCAATACCATAAATCTGACTTCCTATACATCTGGCTAGAAAATTTCCTGCATGTCAGATTCTTTCCCAGAGTTCCCATCTCTCCCCAGAAGTCCCACCTATCCTCTCCTGCCT
>LOEQ01003112.1:127940-161227 GCA_001685075.1 Bramus lutescens | reverse complement strand
AAAGTTCATTTAAAATGTAATGCAAAACTAAATAAATTAGAAATACATTGCAACTGTAATTTTTGCTTGATGTTTGTCTTTTTATATGTCATATTACTATGTTTAAGTTGAAACCTTCTGTTTAATTTAGACAGAAATGGGAAGATGACATATGATGTATTTCTGTATATGTGTTGCTTTTATTGGTTGATGAATGAAGCTGCTTTGGCCTATTGAAGGGCAGAATATAGTCAGGTTGGAAGAGATGTAAAGAGAGAGTAGGCAGAGTCAGAGAGATGCCATGTAGCTGCTGCAGGAGAGGGACCCAGAAACTTTCCAATAAGCCGCAGCCTCGTGGCAGTACACAGATTAATAGAAATGGGTTAATTCAAGATTTAAGAGCTATCTAGAAATATGCCTGAGCCACTGGCTGAACAGTGTTGTAATTAATATAGTTTCTACATGATTATTTGGGTCTAGGCAGCCGGGAAACAAAAAGCAATCTCCATTTACACAGTAGTAGATGGCCACCACAAATGAACCCAGAGGCATCTTTGGAGGTTCTATGTCTCAAAATGTTATGTCAGGACATTTTTTTTAACCTTACAGGTATGTCTTTTGCTTATAAACTATGAATTCCTGTTTAGTGTTTTTATGGGACTCTTAATATGGGACATTTGTGTGTGTATTTGTATCTATATGTGTTTCTCCAGATTTTCTTTTGGGTTTTTTCCTCTATCAGTTTGTTTAGCCCTATTGCATTTTCTGTGATATCTTATCTTATTATTCCTTAGATGCCTGTTTGTTTTCTAAGGAGAGACAAAAAGGGTGTTGATTCAGAAAATAAGGGATATGCTAAGGAACTGGGAGTTGTCGGAGGAAAAAAAATAATCAGACTATATTGTATGTAAAAAATCTATTTTGATAAGAGAAAAAACACTGAAAATTAAAAGGACAGCAAGCTGGATTTTACCCAAATTAATATTTTTTGTTTTCACTTTTCAGAAATCACATATATAAGACATAAATTAGGAGGAAATGATTATAAGTCATATAATCTAATGAAGGAACTGTATCAAGAGAAAATAAATTTTGAAACAAATTAATATTTGAAGAAGCATGAATTCAAAAAACCATAAAAAGATATAAAAGGATGCTTTATATTGTTCTACATTGTTAGTCATTAGAGAAAGGCAAACTAAAACCACATAACATACTACTATTTTTATACAACAGTTATCACACTTGTATTTAGAACTTTCTATGTTCATATAAAGTATGCTTGTGCTTATTGCAGCTTTATTAACCAAAATTTGGTGTCCCATCACCAAAAGGTGTGCCTCAGAACACTATTAGGAATGATAAAGTGGCATTGGAAAGTATATGTTGTAAATACCATTCAAATGAAATTACAGAAAATGAAAATTAACGTATAAGAACTCTAAAACTGTTCAATGGTTGTCTGGGGATGAATGACAATAGACAGAAAGTTAGGAGGAATGAAAATATTGAAGAAGGGAACTGACGCTGTGGTAAACATGCTCTTTACTGCATTGCTGTATTTGGTGTGAGAGCTGCAAGGGTATAATAAGCATATTACAAAATCCTCACACTGTCCGCAATAACTGTCCATGGATTGTGAATGATGCTTCAATAAAGCTGCTTTGAAGAACAAGCATTAGATAATCCTACAGTGTGACTGTAGCTTCAAAGAGTTTCCATAACTACGGGATTCCATGAGTCTGTATGAGTTATAAGACTCACTAATAAAACTGAACGTTTATTTCTCAGTGTTTCATAGGAACACATAGTCTGGTGACTTGATACATACCTGTAGGCCCATCATTTGAAAAACTGAGATTGGAGGTCTGTGGTGAGTTTGGAACCAGATTGGGCTGAATGCGCAAGCAAAACCAGCAAAGGCTTCATAGAAAGATCTAGATTGACAAGAAAAGGAAAAGCAAAAAAGGAAAGAAAAAGGAAGAGGGAGGGAGGGAGGATGGAGACAACCAGAGAAGAAAGAGTAAGAGGAGGGTAGAGTGAGGAAAGGATAAGGAGGAATGAAGGAACATAGGAAAGAATGAGAGACATCTCATAAGGCCTCAAGCAAAGACTGTGATAAGGGGGCAGGTAACTCAGAAGGAGAGAACTGAATCCATGATTGAAATCTCAGAATCGTGGAGGAAGGGTTATTCTTTCTTATGCTCCTTTTGTTTCCCATCTGGCCTTTTCCATACAACCTTCCCAGCCACTGAAAGAAGAAGGAATGAATGGATGAGACATGGATAACATCGTCTGCTGCAGAGAGAAACCACGGGAGGACTACAAGAATTAATCATAAAATAATTGGTGTGATAGTCGGAAAACCTACAAAGACCTATGAAACCATATTGTTATTTGTTTAGGATATTTTTTTGTTCCTGCCTCGTAAGACAAACTGTCTCCAGCTCTTAAAATGAACTTATATGGAACACTTTGTCTCTTCCCTTCCTAAAGTGAATGAATTTTATGTTCCTAGGTTCATGAGTTTGAGGTAATCCTACATGTGGTGGGTGTGGAGTTCCTGATTGAGTCATGACTTAAAGCCAGTCTGGCTGAGTTCAGTGACATGCTTTTCCATAACATCTAATGTTTTCAATTTCACTGAAAATTCTCATAACTAGAACTTGAAATCATGATAAAGAATAGTGAGTATTCTTCCTTTTCTAACATTGATCTGGAAGAATGGTACTAAATATGTGCATAGAATACCCTCTATTTCAAAGCCTGGTTATAGAAGGACTAGAGACTATTTTACCTGATGAAGAGAATTATGGAGTCTGCAAATCTTGGTTCTGTGGTATTATAAAGAAGCATAAAGAACGTTAGTTCTCTCTTGTGAGAAATTTTATTCAGCTAAAGGCATTTTCTGATATATTGCTGACCTGCTTACTGAAAATGTCATATTCTAAACCATAAAAGAAGTGATGGTTGAAATGGCAAATGACATACGGGAGCCAATTAAAAGAGAGCAATAGAACTCATGCCACTGGGGAAGCATGTTATCAACTGTCTGGTCCAATGAAGAAAATGACTATGGTCCTGGAGCAGATCAATATGCAAGCTGTACATGTCTACAACACCGTCAGTATTTTATGCTCCTGAATGAATCCATCATGCCCGCCCCAGTGTATCTTCTCTCTCATTGTCATCATCTTTTCCCGCAGATATGCTATTATGTCAAAAATCTCATGCAGTCTCAAACAAAGATGTTGATAAAAGGTTAAATTAATCAGAAGGAGAAAAACAGTGAGTTTTTTTATATAGTAGAGTATTTCTGTGGCTACCTCAGAGAAAGCATTTATTATTAAAGATAAGTAGAAAATGGCAATGAGAGTGAGGATTAGTAAATGCAAGACAGGTGAGAAAGTCCAGGCCTTTAATCTAAGTACTTGTAAGGCTGAAACTGAAAGACCATGGCTTGAAGCTGGGACACCCTATATGACAACTGGGGCTGTATTGAGTCCTAACACTTGAAACTGTGGTAATAAAAGGAGCAGGAATTGGATAGATGGCTCAGCAGCAAAGAGCAAGTACTGATCTTGCAAAGGACCAGGGTTTATTTGCCAGCACACACAGAAGGCAGCTCATAACCAACTTTAACAACAACCCCAGAGGTTTGTGATGTCTCTACCCTCTACAAGCATCCACACATGCCCACACATAGACACACAAACGCATAACAAAAATAAATAACTCATTAAAAATAACAACTTCATTAAAATGGGAATTGAGGTTTATAGTAAGCAATAAAGAGTAGGATATAGAAAACTGAAGAAATTTAATCATAAGAAAAGTTTTAAACACCCATATGCACAAAAGCAACATCAAAGCATTTGTCTACACAGTGGTTCTTCACCTTCCTCATGCTGAGACCCTTTAACATACTTCCTAATGTTGTGGAGACCCTTAATCACATTTTTTGCTACTTCATAACTGTAATTTTGTTACTGCAATGAATCATAATGTAAATATATGACATGCAAGATATCTAATATTTGATCACTGTAAAAGAGTTGATTGATTTCTCCAGGTGGTCATGACACATAGATTGAGAATCATTTGTCTATTAAGGAAAAGGGAATCAGACAATAAATCAAGAATTCAAGAATTTAATAATTTAAGGGATAAGTATGTATTCAAAAGTCAATGTTTTTGCTGAACCTTGGTCTCACAGGTTTGCATGCCAAAATGACATGAGTTTTCTGCCATGAATATAATTTGATTATATATAACTAGTAGTTCAGTTTGAAACAAAACACGGTCTAGTGTTACCTCAAGTCTTCAGAATACAGTTTGGAAGCAGAAAAAGATGCAGTCTTGGCTAATATGTTTAGGATCTTTCCTAGATGCTCTCCTTGGAAGCCTCCATCTCTCTGTCAGCTGTTAGTGCTGGGAGAATTCCAGGGAGGAAACCAGAACACCTCAAAATCCAAGAAATGCTTGATTTATCCAAAATTATACATATAAAATGAGACTGCAGATATGTAATCAATGGCTTTATACAAAATATAAATACATAAAAAGGATGAGGAAGAGAAAAAAGAAGGAATGGAAATAAGGAAGGAAGAAGGGAGAAAGGGAAGGAAGAGAGAGAGAAGGAAGAATGGTTGCTATTAGGGGAGCTCACTCACTGAACAGACTCATAAAAAATTAAACACAAAGAGTAGGAAATGGAATAATAGAAAGGAAATGACGCACTTATACCAAGAGATGCAAAAACATGAAAAAAGATTGTTAGCTGCTGGGTGAAGAAAGGTCGGCTTTCGCTGCAGATGCAGCCTCTGGTTATTTGACCTTGTTCCAGTGCGATAACACACATCCAAGAACATTTTGAGCATCACAAGTTGGTCCTGAAGGGTTAAAAGGTAGGAGGAGACAATACTTGAGTGGATAGGGAAGGATGTATCTGGGAACAATTATGAGGGTGAACATAATCAAAACGTATTGTGTAATATTCAAAACTATCAAAAAACGTAAATTTTTTAAAAGAAGAAAATGAAAACCCAAAGTTCTATGTCACCTGCACAAGTTGGCAAATCCTCAATAATAGAAACCAAAGATCCTGTGGCTGCTGACTTGACAGGTAAATATTTTAGAGACATGCTTAATCAGTAACCACAAAAAAAAAAAGATTCAAATGGATGAAAGTGGGGAAGTCAAACTGATACTTACATGAAGATATTCCAAAATAGATAGATAAGCCAGATATTTAGTAAAGGAAAAAGTAAGCAGAAAATTGAGTCTGTAAAGAAAAGAAATGGAAATACTGTACATAAAGGCTCAACCAGCGATGTCTCTAGCAGGTTGAGAAGCAGCATCAACAGACAGAACTTATCAAAAGAGGAGTTTCAGGAACATAAAGGAAAAAGAATGATCATGTACAAAGATTCCAAAAATTCCAATAGTCATTCAAGAGAACAAACTTAAGAGTTAATTCACTAGAAGAAAGAGCTGAGAGAAAGTTAAAATAATAATAAAATATCCAATGATATTATAATGGAGATTTTCCAGGTCTAGAGAAGACATTGACACCTCTAAACATCAGAGGATTTTAAAGCCAGATGTGACCAGAGAATATCACAATAACAAGTCATTACAATGTCACAAATTCAATGCAAAAAGCTATAAGAGATAAACACCAACTCACCCACAAGTGCAAATACAAACAGAGGAGTAACGTCAATTCTCTCATCAGAAGTTCTCTCAGTGGTCCTTGAAATTCATTATATTAGTGAATGCTCTGACTGTTATTCTCAGTGTCCTGACAAGATGCAAACAAAAAAATGAAGAGTTTTAGTTCCATCCCAGTTTGAAGGCCCACTTCATCATGGTGGAGAAGTCCTTGAAGATGTCAACAGGCATGCGAGACAAAAACCTGAAAGAGATGAGCACAGGTGTGTAGTCGGACTTTGCAGTTCCAGCAGTCGGCTCTGTCCTGCCAGCTGGCTCCCAAATAACCACACAAAGACTTGTTATTAATTATAAAAGATTGGTTGATAGCTTAGGCTTCTTACTAACTAACATCTTAAATTAGCCCTTATCTATCTCTATGCTCTATCGTATGGCTGGTACCTTTTATCAGCATGGAATATTCATCTTCTCCCTGCATCTTCTGATGACTCCACCCTTCTTCTTCCCAGCATTCTCTCAGTCTGGATCTCCAGACTCACCTCTTCGTGCCTGGCTATTGGACAGTTGGCTCTGTATTAAATCAATGAATACAATACAACTTCACAGTAGACAAAGTGATTGTTTCACATTGCTTGTGTTTAGCTTACTTTCTCCTTTCTATTCAGTCCTGAACCCTGAATCATGAAATGCCACCAACATTTAGGTCTAGCATTCTATCCATAGTTAACCCACAGATAAACTCAGAGGTTTGATTCTTAGATAATTTCTTGACTTTTAAAGTTGACAAGCAAAATTAACAATCACAGGTTAGAAAGCATAGGATAACATAGTTTATAGTAAATCTCAAGAATTAACTAACAAGATTACACCAAAATGAAACTCGCAGGACATAGCAAATGAGACAAACCACAGAATATACACTTAGCACAGAATGAGAATAAATTTTGCCTAATATGTGGCTGATATCTAGAACATATAAAATTTAGATATCCAATTGCCAAGTCTTCGAATTAACACACAGATTAATAAACTGAAAATGTTCTAAAGAAGAAATACAACTTGCCAATATTTGAAACATTATGAAATAATCTTGGTAATCAAGGTAACGTAAATAAAAACTAGTTGAGATTCCATCAGACATCACTGATAATAGCACCAAGGAAGTTCAAATGTCTGTGGGGATCTGGAGAAAGGGGGATCCTATATAATGTGGGTAGGAACGTGAGTTAGTGAAGTTGGTATGGAAATCAAATTGAAGAATACACAATCAAGTGAAAATAGAAATGGCTTGCTCTTACCACTTCTGTGCTCATACCCAAAAATCTCTAAGTCCTACAATGGAGGCAATACTCCATGTTTATTGCTGCCGTGTTCATGATAGCCATCCCAAAAGCCCATCAAAAGATGATTAGATAATAAAATTATAGTATATATACACAATGGAAGTTTATTCAACTGTAAGAGAAATTAAATCATGATAGTTGTAAGAAATGGTAAAATTAGAAATCACATGCTGAACTAAATATGACAGATTCAGAAACATAAGTATGACAAGTTTTGGAATGGAAGAAGGCAGTTGGAGAAGAAATGAACGACAAAGTACATATAAAGGTGTCATAATAAAGCGATTAATATTTGCAAATTTTAGAAACTGTCAAAAAGATGGAAAAGTGTGTTTATATGCAATGTTAAAAGTAAATACACACCCATCTAATTTAATAGGTGCTTCTGAGACAAGAGAAGCCATGTTGATCAAACATCTTATAGACACTATTCAAGCAGTTGTACGGTACTCTAGCGAAACTCATTTCCAGGTGAGAGATTGGAAGCATCTTTTCTGATATTACAAAATAAATGAGAAGGGAAAAAAGTAAGAGGGATGAATGGCAAACCTTCATTTACAAATTTATACTCTGCACAGAATGGCTCTTCCCATCATTTTCATAAGGAGTACTTACTTCTTTAGTTAAGGCTGGAACAGCCTGCGCTCCACATTTCTTCCCCTTTGTGTCACAGAGGTCACAGATTTGCTGTGGAGCAAGTTATAATCTCACATATATTACTCTAAATTTAGATTTGGCCCAGACTTTTTGCTGAAATAATGAGAGACGGAGCAATAAAATGAAACTGCAATGGTTTTTATCATTTTCCACTTGCAGAGAAAAAAAATCATAAAATAAATTGTCCTTAAAGAAACCACAGAAATCATCAAACTCTGCCTACTTAAAATGATTAAGTCATTTTATTCCCCAGCTACCCCTGCTTGAATTGCTTACTGAGTGACCTTGTGGCATTTTCTGAATAGCCCTTCCAACAGGGACAAACACACATCAATGTGAGACTAGAGTAGCTGAGCCTGCCAGTGTTCAGATTGAAAGTCTGGCATCTTTTGATGCTTTCTGAGTATTCACTTGATCCACTCAAATAAAAAAAAATTAGTTAATTTATCATACAGGTATTAATTATTACTGTTTAAGGCATACTATATTCCTAGGATGGCAAACTAATCATCAGAAAAAATAAAAACTGATGTGCAGGGGACAATGCCACAAAACTTTCATAAAAATAATGTGCAAAAACATCATTTCATAATAGGCTGTTAGAGGAATGAAATTTTACTAAATTAGAATTATTAATTCATTATGCCTTTAAGAAGACATAGGATAAATTCTACTCTTGAGTTCTATGAGTACCACAGGCGATATTGCACAACATTGACAATTAAATTTTAAAAAATAGATATCAAACAGTGAATATCTATTCTATCAAGGGCTATGAAGTATAAAGAGCTGATTCTCTGCAGTAAAATGGTCCTGGAACTATTTCCTACTTTTCTGTTCTCGGAGACTTAAACTGTTCTTATCCAGCTACCAAATTCTTACCTTCCACATGTACCTCCACAGTTTGTTTCATGATGCATTACAATGAATATTCAATAAACAACTCCAAATTTTTCTCAGCTCTACAGTTTGACTCACAAAAAAGGAAGTATAAGGAAAGAAAGAATTCCAGAAAACGCAGAAGTCTCAATTCAGCCTACTGCCTCTTCCCGGTCAGGCCTCACTCTATATTCAGTGTTTCATATGTGATTACAATGACTAGCAATTTGCTCCTGCAACAAAGTGAAGTAATAAAAGCTGGTAGAACTACAGCCTTCAATCGAAGGAAGATACATATATAATAGAGGGATGTATATAAATGTGAGGGTATAGCACACATATACACAAGCATGTGTAATCTATATGTGTGTCATGTCATGGTAATCTCAGTAAAATAAAGCAGTCAAAGAATGGAAAATCAAAATGATGATGATGATGAGAAAGATGTCAATTTTAAACAATACAGTAAAGAATAGACATTGATTTTAAACAATAAAGTAAAGAGAGATACATGTGTAGGTACCGCTTTATAAGAGTACTAAAGTAATGAAGGCTGTCTGCTTCCCTTTTTCTTCTAGTGTTCTGATGAGGAGGAGACAATTACAGTGCGTGGTCCTCAACTTTACACTTGCCTCATTTTATCCTGCCTATGCTAACATTGAATTTAGGACAATGTTTTAAGCTGAAGACCTTCTTAACAAAGTCTTTAAAGAGGCTGAAAGATGGCACAGTGCTTAAAAGCACTCTGTTCTTCCAGATATCCTGAGTTCAATTCCCAACAACCATATGGTGGCTCACGATTCTTTAAGAAAGGAAAGATTTTGGCTACCACACAGCACTGTGAATTCTTGGTCATGGGAAAGATAAAATACTATCAGTATAGTCTACTGATTCAAGATGGAAAGAATGATTTTTTCATTAATTGCCATATTTATTGATTAATAATACATGCTGTATATCTTTCAATTCTGGTGATGAAAGAGAAGCAAAGAATCCCCATTTGGAGGTTGGTCTGGAGAGGTCAGATGCTTCACTCTGAAGAAAATACAAATAAATAAAGGTCTAAACCAGATGTCAGTGCAATCTGATAAGAGCAATCCTGAGTTCTTGAGAGTAAGAATTAAAAAGAACAGAAAAGAGACAGTTGGTTATTTCATAATAAATCAGAAAAGATCTTAGTATATACAACAAAAGAAAAGTTAATCAAAGAATAGTTGCCTACAGAGCAAGAAGAAAAGAGTCTTCGGAAATAGGTGAATGAGAAGGAACCAAACCCCAAAGAGCTCTGAGGATCATTGAAGATTTAGTTTTTCTATTTGAATAAAATAATGGACAACTAGAGGAAGTTTGAAATAGAATGAAATGCAATTTAGGAAAGTTTTTAAAGTATTGTGTTTTGGAAAATGGTTGAACATTTATTTAACAGAACAGAAAAAAGAGGTAATGTGTTACACTTGAAAAGACAGGTTATAACTGTTAGTTACACTAGATGTGAACCCCAGTGCGCAGGACTCTGTGCCTATGTGGGGTTAATACAGGGCCAGAGTAAGTCAGGAATGGATTTTTAACTGATATAATTATCAGCTAAAATTCATTATCTCAAAGTAGGTTTGAACTGAATGAGAGATGGATGTTTCAATGATGGACATGTCCACAATGACATGATCTATGACTTGAAAAATCTGGTTTATACATACATGTCCCAGTGTTGCAAGTCCCTGATTCCACACAACTGAGAGGATTATTCTTTCAGATATAAGTACATTACTTTACTACTCTTAAATCTCAACAATGAATCCCACTTTTCTATAAGGTCTTCCATGACCCTTCACATTTGATTCCTCTATATGTCTCTATATTCACTTCTCCTACTTCCTGTTCCTATACATCTTATTCACTTCTGTCTGCCCAGTGGTCCCCTTCTTTGTTCCTGACCCTACTAACTACTTCCTGGATGACCCTGGGACAGTCTTCTTCAGATACCCTCAGGGACTTCACATGGCTTAATCATGTTTGTATTCAAAGATCACAGTAACACAAAGACATTCATTAATAACTTTCTTCAATTAACAATCATTTTCTCTTTCTTTATCCTGATTTTCCTTCCTAATAGTAATCATCATGACCAATTCGATATTTGTTTATTGTAAATTCTAACTCAGTGAAAACCTATTTATTTCCTTTCCTGATATAACTCTAATGTGAAGAGCACAGTAATATTTAATTCATACTTGTACACTAACTATAGATATTTTTTAGCTTTTCTGTTCACAGTCTCCTTCCTCTCTTACACTTTAGACCTTTGGAAACATTATTCGATATGATTGCAATAAATCTCAATCAAGTAACTTCACAGAATAACTACTATCTTACATTTATTCTAAAAAGTTTGGTGTTAAGAAAACAATTAAGTCCATTGAATATTAGATAATTTCCTATCACCATGCATTATTTCTAAAACTAAATCAAAAGCATTAGTTCTGAATCTGTTTCTATCAGTTGGACTTAGTCCAAATATATAAAGTAATTTGTTAGTATGACAAAATCAACATAACAGTATAAAAGGAGAGTGCTATTTCTGTAAAATCTAATTAAATTAATATAGAAAGATTTGATGAATGGAATTTATATTTACAAAACACTCTTACCGGATTCTGACTATAAAAGACTGAGTAGAAAAGTCACAAACATGCAGAATGATTCACTCAGTGTCTTGTCTTATGTCTATAGTGTTGTTCTGGATAAGATTTGCTCAGTCCAGGAATCTTGGATTCAACTAGAGAAGTACACTTCATGTCAAAAAGGACAATGCTAAATCCCAATCAGTGAAAACCTTCAGAATTCACATCAAAAGATGGAAAGTATGTGGGGTTTATTTGTTTTGTTTTAGATTAAAGAAAAATATTGTGAGAATTTATATATTTCCTCTCCAACACTCTGACAATTTTCCCAAGTATTTTCTTAGTTGGTTTCCCCTTACGGAGCCCTGTTGATGCTCCAGAAGTTTCCCCTTCTTCTTGTATGTCAGCACCTGTGAATTTGAATTTTCATTTGGTGTAAGTTTTATCTATTAGCTCTGGCTGAATGTATACCTTTGTTTAAAAAATATAAACTTTCAACAGACACAAAGAAAACATGTGTGTCACCTGCTGTGGATGTGAGAACATGGCATTTTCAGTGGTTGTACATCTCTGAACAGAAAGTAAATGCATCTTGCCCTACGTAGAAGCCCAGTCAAGTTTTATCTATGGTGGCCACATCCTGGCCTTGACCATCCTGCAACTTATCCTCCTCCAAACTCCTATTGTTCCTAGTTTTAAGGGGTTTCTCAAATCTAACCTGTGTCGGGGACACTTAACAGTGGTTTTGAAGGACACATAAAAATTATTAAGGCAATGTGATTTTAAGGCTACAGAGTATGAGAGGAATAGAATACAGAAAAGAATTCATGGATGTTAAGAAACCTAGGAATTAAATATAATGCATGCCACATACAAGGCAGTAAACATGCTGCCAATGGGAACACACATGAAGTTTTAACTAAGTTTTATTTTAATCTAGAAAGTAGAAGAAAATAGTTTCTTAGAAAGACTGTAACTACCTAACACTGAAATAGCTACTGTCTGTGTCCCTTTAGCTAAGAATCTTGGGTACTCTTGAGAGAGATGACATCAATTTCCATGTATTCAACCCTTCCTTCATAACCCCAGGACTTCCTTTGTGCTATTCTATTAAGCTATGACCTGTATTGAACTTTAATTATATATTTGCAGCTCCCAAGGAATTCTTCATAGTGAAAACTATTTCTGCATTAGTTAGCCAAGACAAAAGGCCATAACAGATGTCCTAAAATTAATGCAGCTTAGAACACAAAAAGGTGTTTGATATCGTATTTTGGAGGACTAGAATCTGAAAATCAAGATATCTTGGGGGTCAGTCAATATCCAATAGTGTTACAAAAGATTTTAGTCTCAGATTGTCTCATAACTTCCGGTGCTTTTTAAATTTATGGCATAAATGTTAAAGTAAGCCTTTAAAAATAAGTATACCAGCAACACTGAAGTATGTGGTGGGGGGGTCCCTTGTTAAGACAGACTTAAAATTTTCTTAATAACCCAGTAGAGAGTCATGAATTTTGCTACACTCATGTTGAGGGTCCTCCCTATGTTAACATGAGCTAAACTCAGCTGAACTCAATATATCTCAAATGATCTCACATCCTCAGGGTATGGGGTGGGGATTTCAACATACGAAATTTGGGGAAATAAAGCCAACAATATACATAATATGAAACCATGAATTTAATAAAGACTGTTTTAATTCATAAGAGGTAAAGAACTGACTGAAAAAAATGGACGAATAAGTGAAGAAAAGTACAAACACTCTTGGCCATCCCTTCACCACTTTTATGGTTTGGTTTCTGAAAGTCAGAATCACTTCTGCAACAGCAATGAAAGTGAACTAATCACACTATGTAGAGATTTACACATATGATCATGCACCTTTACCAAATTTCCCAAATTACATCTTTCAGTCATATAAATATCTATTACTTTTGTGCCAAACACAAGCTTTCCTCTAAATGAAGAAGTAATTGTTACTAAATAATGAAACGATGGTGTGGATTTAGCAGTGTGCATGAGCAAACACTATATACTGAAGAGTTTTTCTTTCAAACTTTACTAAAGCTAGCATCAGAGAACCCATAAACCATTATTTGCTTCGTAAGACAATAGGAATATCAGTGAGAATGTGGCAGTCTGAATGACTTGCTAAATGCTGGAGTGCCCAGGCAGGCATTTCCAAATTAAGGTGAAATCTGTACAGTTCTTCACGGAACACAGAGGCAGTCACAAAGCTGTTCTAAACAAATGAAGAAAAAAAGTGTCCCATTAATAAGCATTTATTAATTTGCTGGTAATTCTGCAACTCTACTTTGTAGGCAACAATGGCAAAGTCAATTTTATTGTGGCTTCATGTTCTTTTACTTTTAAAACGTTTTTTGTTCTTAATTCTAAAAACACTCAGTAATCGTGAAAAAGTCCTTACATTGAAAAATACATTAGCACTGCTTCCATTGCTCTGAACCATAATAGGTGGTTTATCATCAGGACCAACTTCCTGAAAATGACTCACTTTTCTCAGCATGCAGTCTTCATCATAACAATATCTGGTGACAGTGACAGACATGACTTATTACATGTGACAAACACCACTCATACATACATACATACAAACATATACATACCACACATATAAACATCTACACACACACACCACACATACATACATACAAACACACACCCCACACATGCATAGATACATACATATAAATATATACACACCACACATACATACATATATACATACATACAAATGTACACACACCACACCTGCATATATACAAACACATACATACATACATACATACATACATACATACATACAAATACATATACACCACAATACATACATACATACATACATACATACATACATACATGTGTAAATACATATATACACCCCACATGCATGCATACAAATACACACACATCATATACATACAAACACACACCCCACACATACATATATACAAACACACACAAACCACACATACATACATATACACCACACATACATACATATATACACGCATACATATACACATAAATACATACATACACACACTCCACATGCATACATACAAACACGCACACCACACATACAGACATGCACACACCCCACATGCATACATACAAACACACACCACAGATATGCTGTGGGACAATGGTCTATACCCTATCACTTGTATTTTAACAAAACCCTTATTGGTCAGTAGCCTGGCAGGAAGTATAGGCAGGGCAAACAGACAGGAAGTAGAAACAGGGAAAGGAGAAGAGGAGAATTCTGGGAAGAAGAAAAATGAAGTTTGCAGTCATCACCCAGACATAGAGTAAGCAAACTGAGACTGCCTCAGTGATAAAGGTATCAAGCCATGTGGCTAACACAGACAAGAATTATGGATTAAGATGTAAGATGTAAGAGTTAATAAAAAAAAGCCTGAGCTAATAGGCCAACCAGTTAATAACTAATGTAGTAGACCTCTGTTTGTTGCTTTGAGACAGAACGGCCAGGGGACCAGGCAGGACAGAAACCTCTGTCAACACACATGCATGCATACAAATACACACACACACACACACACACACACACACACACCATGTAGTAGCAGGAGCAGTGGGCTGTGTCCTGTCCGCCTGGCTAACTTAGCCCCAAAATATCCACACAGAAACTGTATTCATTCAAATACTGCCTGGCCCATTATCTCCAGCCACTTATTGGCTGACTCTCACATATTAGTTTAATCCATCTCCATTAATGTGTATCACCACTTGACTGTGGCTTACCAGCATGAGTCTAAACAGCATCCGTCTTGGGCAGGAGAACCATGGTGTCTGCCACTCTGCCCTTCTTCCAGCATCCAGTTCTGTCTTTCCTGCCTACCTAAGTTCTGCCCTATCAAAAGGCCAAGGCAGTTTCTTTATTCAGCCAATGAAAGCAACACAAATACAGAAGAACCTCCTACAACACCGCACATACACACATACATACAAACACCACACATACATACATACAAACATACACATATCATACATACACAAATTTGTTATGTTTTCTTGTCAAGTTTTGAAAATGTAGAAACAATTGTTCCTTTGCCTACTTACGAAAATAAAAAAAATGCTGTTGTTCCTCAGGAGCCTGGTGAAATGAGCTTTCTGACTGCCAGGAAGGGACAGATGGCTCTCCAGTGACATATACCTTTTGTTGCTTATCACAACCCATGCTGATCTCCAGGTTCACTCAGACCCTATTCACAAGTACTTATTATGCATCTCAGGGTTCCCACACTATTCTCTTCGCCCTTCTTATCTCCCCTGTTTCTCCTCCACTATGCTAGCCCTTAGGCTGTTCTAGATCCCTGCTTTCTCTATGATGGCAAGATTTTTCCCCAGCCCCACTATTCTCTATTATTCTCTTTCTTGTTGTCCTCACTATTCTCTCTCCCACTTTCCTCACCCCAGGCATGTCCAATCTGCTTCTTTTTCTTTCAGCACTGGACTCTTACAGATGCCACTGGATGTTGTCTCTCTTACGTATAATAAAAATTCCCCTCCTAATCAAAAAAAAATGCTGTTAAAACTGGATTTAATTTGGAGAGTCAGCTGTATCAAGAATGTATAGGATTTTTTACTGCCTTGGCTGCAGTGACTTTCAAATGATAGTACATGTTTTAGTTCTTAAAATATCACTTTCCCTACACACAGAAACAGTCTCCCCACATTCCTCCCAAAATTCTTGCCCCATCTCTTTTACCTATCCATTTCTATTAACAACATCACCATGCTCTTTTAAAATGAACCTGAATCTCAAGCAGTATCGATCTAGTAGATGACTGTTCTCTACAAATGCCACCTGACTCTTTCTATAAAATGTGCTAGAATTTGTAGATACAGCAGTGATGTGAGACAACATGCACACAGAAGCCATAATCTTCCCATGCCCAGCCAGGTGGAAGCAATCTACAAAATAAGAAAACACTGCTTTTAAGAGAATATATATATATATATGGCTTAAAATACTATAAGAAATGTCAAATTTTCCTGTTTTATTTTTATTTCTCTCCTTCCAGATAGTATAATTAATCTGTTTCTAAATTTTTGAACTCTTTCTTTCTCTGTAATGTAATGACTTGTTACTATAAATCCCTTACAACATGTTTTTTATCATTATTTCAGGAACTATGCCTTCTTGAGTCTATAAAACATAGTGTGAAACTATGTTTACATCTGTATCTGTCGGTATTACAATGCATGCAGTTTTAAGTCTCTTAGTTGATAATTCACAATGAAAAAACTATGGGTCATTGACCCTGCTTCCTTAGTGCCCTGGGTCATTTATTTAACCAAACTTTCTTGTTTTTTAAGTTTTAAACTTGTATGTGTGTGTATTCTTAACCTCTTTTCCTGGGCACAGATACATTATAAAGCATATCTTTCTAACTTTTGTTCAGTAAGCTAGAGACTCTTTTGATTTAGAGTGAATGTTGCTTCTTTAGGGAGTTAATGTCTTTCAAAGTACTTTAAAAAGTCTACTATAAATTCCAAAATTGCACTATCATTGGTTGTAATGTGAACCAGTCCTGCCCTTATGTGAGCTGTAAGAATTGACCCTAGCCCAGATCCTCTGAGTGCTCCTTTCTCCTCTTAACATGTAACTCCTAATATTTTCATGCAGGGAGCAATGGATGCTCAGCTTGGACTCTAGGAAGGTCTTAACGTCAGCAGTGGGCATGCATCAACCTCTTCCATTCCTCCAACCGGAAATGCTACTCACTAACTTCCAACTGCTGAGTACCCCTGGAGTTTCACATCAGTCTCAACCAACAATACATGAAAACAGATGCATTTTATATGTTTTTCTAAAGTGGTGTTTGGGTTGACAGCATAAACATATTCACTGCTTCCAACTGGATGAGTAATAAAACTACTGAAATCATCATTAACCAAGAAATTTTTCTCCCTATATAGTCTAGTCATAGACATGCTGATCCATACATGGTAGAGATGTCTATAGGTGGGTGTGTGCAACACAGTTAGTTTCAGACGGACATCACTACTTACAACTTGTCCTTCAGGCTTAGAGCCATTTATTGACCCTGTTCTCAACTATTCCCAAACACCCTCTCATTCTATCACCCTCATTCGCAGGTTTCAGTGCTCTGGCTTCTTGTTACTTGTCTCTTCTCTCCTCATCTCATTTTGTGAGACAGAAAAGCAACAATTCTTATCTACATCATTATGACAATTTAGACTTTCTCTCCTAGGAGGCTTCCCTACAATGCCTTGTGCCTGTCTTTTCTAAACAAAATTTATTTTCTACCAAATTGAAATTATTCTTTCAGATGTCCAATGGATAAATGAATAGGTAATTCCAAAATAAGGAATAAGATTGGTTGGTGTATCAATACCCTAAACATATTCCACTTCTCAATCAATTCTGCCATTTGGAAATCCTCATATACCATGTGATCTATGCTCCAAAGAGTTGTTTTGAGACCATTTTAAATGATCTCCATGCTATGTGACCTGCAGACTATCCAGTAGGTATAGGAAACAATGTACCATGAAACATAGTGATCTACATGGACATTTACCTAAAAAACATGGGAACTTATGTCTACAAAATAAATTCTATGAAAATAGTTATAGAAAAATTATTCATAATATGCAAAAATCACAAAATATAGGTCTAATGAAAGAAATCAAAGCTGCAATTCCAAAAGATGAATAATCTTTTTAGTGAAAGGAACTAGACACATAGATTTCATAGTTTGCCTGTGGTGTATCATAACAAAATTGACTGAGTGCTTTAAACAGAAAAAAAAAAATGGTTTTACCTAATTATAGAACCTTAAAGTCCCAGGTCAAGGTATGAAGTGTTTTAATTTCTACTCAAGTCTAACACCTCAGAATGAAAATTATTCACTTCTTCCCTGTAGTTTCATGGTTTTTCTCATGAACGTGCATGATTTCCTGTTTATTTTTATAATTTCACCACTCATACTGGTTTAGGGTCACAAATATATGACCTCACTTAACCTTGGTTTCCTCCTTAAAATTCTGTCGTGTGATTTTTCCTTGGAAGTCATAAACAAATACCTACTCACCCCAGACAGGTACCAAGGCAGAACAAAGGAATGATTTCTGTTAAGTCTGTCTTAGAGAACTAATGTGTTTATCAGAATTGCTTCAGGAACATGGGTAACTTAAAAGTAGCTACAGCATGGAAAATGCCATCCCCAAATTGGTGATAACTTACAAATGCTACATTCCCAGAACTCCCACACCTATTTACTGGCAGCAGGCCATAAGGGTTCTGAGCAGCCTCAGTGTTGTAAGTTCAAAGCTTCCAGAGTCTTTGGAGCCTCTTACAGCCCTCTAGCAAGGATTGCTTCCATTCAGAGGACAGAGCTATAAAAAGAAATCCTACATTGCAGGACAGAGTCTCTATATCTAAATTTAGAGGTAGAGAGGCAACTTTTCACCCTATCACTCTATTGATAAGTATAACTTATAATTCTAATATATAACTGAATTATAATAACAGACCTTATTTTCAGTCACCTATAAGGCAGCAGATACTGTGAGTGTGGAGAGGGCACAAGGGAACTTTCTATAACTTCAGTTTGGTCAAGATTAAATGGGTGTGGTAGTTGTCAAAATTGCCGAACTGTGCACATAATATGTACTTATTTTTCTTTCTTTTTAAAAAATATTTTTTTAAAGACAGAGTTTCTCTGTGTAAGAGTCCTAGCTGTCCTAGAACGCACTCTGTAGACCAGGCTGGCCTTGAACTCACAGAGATCTGCCTGCCTCTGCCTCCCAAGTGCTGGAGTTAAAGGCTTGCACCACCACAACCCAGAGTACTTATTTTTTATAATGTTAATTGTTTCTACATGGTTAATTTTAAATAGAATGATGCAATTTGTGAAACTTCCTTCAAACAGTCGTCTACATCTGATAGGACATGCCACTAAATCATCATCGCGCACTGAACACCTCTGGAAAATGCCCGAGTCTCCAAGAGCTAACAATTTGGTGGTTTGTTTTGCCAGAAGGCATATTTCAAGTTGATCCAATACGTCTTTGAGACTGCTGTTGGCTGTCATCTTGTGACAGACACTTCCATGCCGACCCATCTAACATGACTTACCTTTCCCTGCACCCCACTCCCCTTCATCATCTTGGATGTCTTTATTTTTCTCCCAAGAACATATCAACACCTGACATACTGTATGTGCATTTGTTAATTAGTATATTGTCTGTCATCACCTGACAGTCAATCAGGTAGTATCTCAACTTTTTTTCATGACTTTTCCTCAAAGCCCTTTGCAACTTCTCATAGTTATTAAGTAAATGTTATTCAAGAAAATGTTAGTAAATAAGAATACAGTGGTAAAATTAGCTAAACAAGAGTCAATGAGCAAAGCCTTGTGCAGCTGCTGCTGCTGTAAGGGTTAAATTTGTGGCTGCTAAAAGTAAAGTTATACAACGGTAAAGCAGAAGTCTTCAACCCTGGCTACAAATTAGAAGTGTCTGGAGAGCTTTTAAGTTAAACACTGCTAATACTGCAGCCCTACCGCCAGAGAACCTAAAATAATTGGTCTGAAATTGGGTCCAGATATTAATTTTTAAAAGCTCCCCAGGTGACCTTCACATGTAGCCAGTGATGAAAACCATTGGTATAGAACAATTTCCCTCTCTCCCTTGCCTTCTGCTGAGCCATCGCTTCAATGTCTCCACGGACCAAAACATATAGATACTGTCATTTGTTGTTCAATTTCTAATTGGTCTTAGTAATAAAAATCCTGAGTTAGATATTAAGTGTGAAAGCTGAACAATCTGAGTAGCAGAGAAGCCAGCCAGTAGTTCTTACCTCTATAAAATCCTCAGAACCAAGGGGACAAGAACCTGTCTGTATGAATCCCCAGGCAGAATCCCTTAAGCTCCTGTGTCCTCCTGCCTTATAGTCCTCTCTCAACCCAGTAATATCCCATCCTGTCCATCTTCCTTAGTTAGAATTAAAGGCATGTGACTCTCAGATACTGGGATTAAAGGTGTGTGCCTCCATTGCATGGCCTCTCTATCTAGCAACTCCCTCAACACTCTGATCCTCAAGGCAGCTTTACTTTCTATAACACAAACAAAATATCGCCGCTGTATTGCTTCACAAAACCAAATCTCCCAAGCAAAGAGAAGAGCAGATTTACGATGGATTCCAGCACTTAAATCAGAAGCACACAGGGAAGTTAAATACGTGAACATGCATGTATGTATGTATGTTTTGGCCACATACAGAGAATACAAGTCCAAAATGTGTTTTTGAACTCATTCATAAAGACTCACAATTCCATAGCAATAATTTTTTTTAAGTAACATGAGTTTAATTAGAGTTTTGTTGTTTAAGATCCTTAGTATTTTTTTAACACAATGCAAGGAGTGCACAAGTTTCCAGCAGCTCCTTCTATGTCAGCTGCACCTCGAAATCAAGTGGTAGAGTAAACAAGAGTGGTAAGCTATAGGTTGCAAAATGCACAAGAATACTGCTGAAACAACTCCAAGATAAAAGAGCAAGTAAGCAGCTAATAAAAATTCCAATGTGTAATTGGGTTAAGAATTAAAAAATCCGGCGCAGTGTGCTAAAATAAGATGACAAAAAGATAATTGATAAGGTCAATCTCATGAGACTGAAAATCTGGTGAAAACACGGGGGCCCAGTGTAGTTTCCTTGGTGCGTGAACGTGGAGAAGACCTACTGTCTTCGTGACCACAATAAGCTCATCTAGGAAACCTAGCAGTACTGGAGCTGAGAAATGAGAGACAGAAAAAAATCAATGTAATAGACAGGCAGAATGCTAATATTGTAAATGTACTATTTACGTTTGAGCCTTTTTTTTTTTAAGTTTGCTAAGAAAATTTTTATTGTCATTAGGGGTTACATTATTTAAAATCAACCTAGAACCTTTGGATATTGCAAACAAAGTTTCACACATTAAACAAGATCTAATAATTTGATTATGCCAATAGCAATTTAAAGGTATATAATTGGTTGGAATTCATATAAATTATAGATGTACATATGTGTATGTATATATATAAACATATAGGCAGTAGATTCTACTCATATCAGGAATTTATTTTGGAAATAGAAATAAAAGAAAAAGAAAGACATTCACTATAGAGGATTGTCATATATTTAAGGCAAATGCTGTAAATATACTTAATAATAAAAATGTTTCAAAATGTGCTACTAGAAATAAGGCACAATAAGTTTAATAGATAATATGAAATTATGAAATACTAAAGTAAGATGTCCCCATAACTGCAGAACCAAATTTACTAGTTCAAATATATCTAGCTTCCCCTAAACTTAATAAACATTTTTAAATGTTGTCATATTTGAAACTAATGTATTTTCACTAAAATATTGCAGTGAATTCTTTAAACAAAATGAACAAAATACATACATAGTGAAGTTTTAGTGAAGTTCTATGATAGCTCTTATAGCCTAGTCCTTGCTGGCACAGGGATAATTAGCATAATAAATGGATAGTATAGAAAAACATAAACTGCTTAAAGGTACTTAGTGACTCAGAAGAGCAGGCCTACTAACAAAGCTCCCAAGCGTGCCTTGCAAGCAGCCACCTTAGTAGATTCTAAGACAGAGACAGTGTCACATGCACTCTGACGATCCTGTAACATAGAGCCTCGGAAGAGGACTTGAGGGTAGTCCGATTTCAAATTATCTAAATCCTGAGACCTGTAATTCTGCCCCAGTTATCTTTTCATACAAGAGAGGGAGGAAAAAAAAATCTCTCCAGAACTAGCTTCCTTGAACTTTGAACTAGGGTAAAAGCATTCATCACTGAAAAGAAATAGGACAGAAATGGCTTCTAGTATTCGTGCTCCGTTTCTAACAAATTGATGGTTGTGTTAAATGGTCCTTTGTGGCTGATTGGCTAACTGTAACATGTATGTCACAAAGTGATCTGTATCTACAACTTCCTTGTTAAGATCAGTTTCTAATAATTTAAAACCCTAAAACACCTATAGCCGTGATCTGATCATAGTTGTTTCTTAAATATTTTGTAAATTGACTTGGAACATATTGAATGTTTCCCTTATTAATGAGCCTCAATACATTATTAAATGGTGAATGTGATAGAATTACTAAAGTATTTCTCATCTACCAACTTCCATAAAACTGAATTGTATCAAACTAATTCACTTTCATTTTAATGAACCCCACATGAACTTAAAAAGTATACTGTTTTTAAAAATATTTCCCATCAAAATCCTTTGGAAAACTAGTCTTGAAACAATAGAATTTAAAATGTAATTGAATAAAATTATATTTAAGTAAAAATTTTTCTTGCTTTTTTGATTTTATTTTCTTATTGATTTTAGATGTAAACAAAGTTTATTTGAAGTAGTAAATGCCTCTAGATGAGAAAAGCTTTCTAGAAGTCCCTGAGGCTACTTACATTTATGCAGACTTTTATGTCAGCTCTGATAGAATGAGATGATGGAAGAAATTGATCTCCGGGTGGTCAAGAAGTACGAATCTTGCAGGAAATCAGCATGCATTGAAAACTTGCTTATTATACAGCAAACATCTCTGAACACATGAACCTACTGACATTATTGTTTTCACAACTGGCTCATTAGATAACAGAGAGCTTTATTCTTGTTCAGTATTTGAGAGGATAATGTAGACTATAATGGGTCAAACTGTAGTCCTCTATATTATTGATAAAGAAATTTACATGTATAAATATATATATAAATGTACTATGAAACAATTATCATTTGTTCTTAGTTACTATAACTACTCTCCATTTTGCTGCTTTGGTTCTACATGGTATATGACCAAACACTGTGACAAATATTGAGTGTTCATCCTTGCATCTAACAAAGTAACCTTGGATACTACACAAAACAGTCTCTTGCAAAATGCAAGTACATGCAAATTGGCAATCTCATTCTTAATATAAATTAAGTCACCACAGGATCCAAATCTCAGTAAGGATGCAAATCCAAAGAGACCAGAACAGCAGGATAAGCCCTTTGCTTAGAATCCTTTTTTTAATATTTTTATGATTTTTCATTTTGCACACCAAACACAATTCCCTCTTCCTTCCCTCCTCACACTCTTTTCCAGCCTTCCCAACACCCAACCCCACCTCCACTCCTCAGAAAGTGTAAGGCTTCCCAAGGGGAGTCAACAAAGTCTGGCATAGCAAGTTGAGGCAGGATCAAGTTCCTCTTCCCTGTATCTGAGCTGAGCAAGGTATTTCTCAACAGGGAATGGGCCCCAAAAAGCCAGTTAATGCAATAGGGATAAATCTTAGTCCCATTGACAGTGGCCCCACAGACTGCTCAAGCCATAGAACCATCACCCACATTCAGAAGGCCTAGTTCGGTCCTATGTAGGTTCCCCAACTTTTAGTCCAGAGCCAGTGAGCTCCCACTAGTTCAGGTCAGCTGTCTCTGTTGGTTTCCCCATCATGATCTTGACCCCTTTGTTCATATGATCCCCCCTCCCTCTCCTCAACAGGACTCAGGGAGCTCGGCCCAGTGCTTAGCTGTGGATCTCTGCATCTGCTTCCATCAGTTACTGGAAGAAGGCTTTGTGATGACAATTAAGGTAGTTGTCAATCTGGTTAGAGGGGAAGGCCAGTTCAGGCACCCTCTCCACTATTGCTTGGAGTCTTAGCTGGGGTCATCCTTGTGCAACGCTTTTGAAGAAACATTTTCTATATGCAACCAAATATCAGAAAGAAACAGTCCTGTTGCCTGTACATTGATTCTGTTCAGTTTGAAGCTAGATCCTCTGGTGAATGTCACTTAATGGAGGCCAGGTTTTGTTCTCCTCCAATGGGTACTTCAGAATTCTGTGAGCTGCTTGAAGAATGAGGAACTAGCATCTAGCTAGCTGGAATCTCTCCAGCTGACTTTGGGAATAACTTCTTCCTGATTTTTTTTCCAAAATATTTGCTCCCATTTTTATTGGGAACTGTTTTCTATCACATGTGCTGTATAAACATCCCTGACAGTACTTGCACTGGAAAATGTATTCAATAAAGAGATATAAATATAGAATCCATATACATAAAATCAGTGTTGGAATTCTAGTTTCTCTAATGTATTTCTTCTTCCATTAAAAAAGGACAAAATTTCCATTTGTCAATGCCAATATTTTTTTCTAAATGCCAGGAATAAAATGCAAATTCAAGTGAACACTCAAATCCCAAACAATCACAATTAATTAACTGAATTTCTATGAGGAGGCATGACCTAAATGAATTGGGAATTATGACATCCCAAGGCAGAACTAAATGATGGAAAGGTTCTCTCCGAACCCAGTGAAAACTGTCACTTCACTTACATGATCCTATTTACAATGTGGAGACTTTGGAAGTCATTGTCAAGACCAATCACTGCAGACCTTCTGGAAGCTGTGACAATCCCACAATGATTTTAGGGCCATTTGAATCGGGAGCAATGCAATCCACCCTTGGCTACACAAGGGTTAGTTTATTAATTAACTGTTTTCTGCCTGGAAGCTTCTCTCGTCCCCTTTCAATTGTTACATTGAAAAAATTCCTCTCTAAATTAAAAACAAACTTGCATTTAAATTAGACCTCTTCCAAAAACTTTCATATCCATTTTTGGTATCAAATTCCCATGACATCCTTGCCCATATAATAATGTATAGTGCATGCACAAAAAGCGAGGAGGAAGTCATGTTTTAGAGACTAATAAAATTGTTAAAGATGAGCTGGATTGGTGGTGGTGCACACCTTTACCCCAGAACTTGGAAGGCAGGGGCAGGCAGAACTCTGTGAGTCTGAGGTCATCCTGGTCCACATAGTGAGTACTAGGGCAGGCTCCAAAGCTACACAAAGAAACTCTGCCTTGAAAATAAACTAAAAATATACTAGCATCCATAGAAGTGATTGCTCTTTTCCTCTGCACAATGTGCTTTTCCTGTACATTCTGATTTTCTTCCCTTCTCTTTATTTTTCTATACCGCATCAGAAGGATCAAGTCTCCAGAGAACAGTGCAATTGTCCTCTCAAGAGTCACCTGCACTGCCATTTCAGAGGCACATTCTGAAATGATGGACCACTTTACTTCAAGATACAAAACATGGTGTCAAATCAGACGTAGTCTAAGGTATTGTTCCCCAAACAGGAAATGCAGGAGCAAAAACTAAAGGGGAGAAGTAGGAGTGGTTGGCATTCATGAGAGCTGAGGTAGGACTTTTTAGATTGGGATTGATGAGGGCAATGGAAAAGGAGGGAGACTAAAATCTACCTCAACAGAAAGAGATGGCATCTCTATTGCTTTCAGGAGGAAGCAACCTTTCCTGGAATGATGATGGTTGTGCCCTGTGGCCATCAGTGAGCCACGGTTTTACAGAAGAATAGAGTGGGCATTGGGTTAAGGGTTTTCTGTGGGTTTTTCTGAAAATGGCGGTTGGATAGACCCCTGGGGTATTTGGAGAATGGAGAGTATGACTACTTTGTGCACCTTGATCAGGAGGTACAAATGTTCTCAAGAGCTGAGACAGTCCTTAGTTTGGGGAGGCGGATTACCTGTCAAGGTTTACTACGCCTATAAGGTTTACAATTCTAGGATGTGGAAGGTTGAAAAGCCTGGTCTCTGAGTGAGTATGTTTCTTTTGTTTTCTTAATATAATTATTTTCTCTTTTTATTTATTGAAAATAGGTTCTCCCCTCATGCACTACATACCCTCCAAAGTTTCCACGTTCTTCATTCCTCCCAACCCCACTCCTCCCCTCTGTAACTGGAAACTTCTCCTTTATTTCCCAGTTGTCCAGTCCCAAATAATTACACAGAAACTATATTAATTACAATACTGTTCTATCAATGACTCAGGCATATTTCTAGCTAACTCTTAAAATTTGAATTAACCCATTTCTATTAATCTGTGTATTGCCACAAGGCTGTGCATTACTGGAAAGGTTCCAGATCCTTCTCCTTCAGCAGTTACATGGAGTTTCATTGACTTTGCTTACTCTCTCTGTATATCTCCTCAAGCTACCCTCTGCCCTGCCATAGGCCAAAGCAGTTTCTTTTTTTATTGAGCTCTACATTTTTCTCTGCCTCCCTCCCTGCCAAAGCAGTTTCTTTTAACTAGCCATAATAAAACGTATTCAAAATATACGTAGGGAAATCCCACATCTTCTCCCATTTTCTGTCTAAATAAAAAGGAAGGTTTTAACTTTAACATAGTAAAATTACACATAAACAAACAGGTATAAATCAAGAATTAACACTTGCAAAATTTAGTCCATTACCTTTTGACAAATTAAGGAAAATACTCTATCATCTAGCCTATCTTTGTGAATCTAAATTTTTATATATAATTTATCTTTCATCATAACTAAGAAAAGCTATAATTATAACTATTCAACTCCATCAAAGACCTCAGAAGGATATATTACCTAAGTAAACAGCACGTGCATTGTAAGCAATTTCCAAAACTTTAGAATTGATAGAGACATCTTGCTGCCTGAATAGTCACCCAAATTCTTCTGGAATGTTGGGGCATCCATCATCAGCCTACAGGCCCATAGTATCTGGTAGACTTTTCCATAAAGCAAGAAATTTGAAAAACTGTTTCACCTATATTGGCAGTTTGTCATTTGCTTTATTCTATGCCCTACAGAATGTCTGGCAGTTTCCTCTGTGATGCAGAAACCCTGAAGGACCATTCCATCTTTTGGAAAATTCAGCAGTACTTTTATGTGGGTCCTGCATGTCCTGTTTATACATTATACCATCAACCAGTCCAGGCAAAAGTAGTTTCTTGCCCACATGGCAAGTCTTGTCACATTGAAGGGCATGTTCCATAATGAGTTTCTTCAATGCCAATCATTCTCTTGAGGTAATTGGTACTGACAGGAGCAGACATCTCTCATTCTTGAGAAAAGTCTAAGTTTTTAAAATATTTTAAATGCATTATTATGTAAATCTTTGAAGTATTGAAGATTATCTAACTAAAATATACCTTTGTATATCTAGAAAACTTAACTAACATGACTACAAATTTTACTATTATAGATGACTATCTATTAATCCATGATTTTAAAGTATAAATTACACTTTTAATGAACTGTGTAAACATAATACCTTAAGCAAGAGTAGAAATATATGTATAACAAAATTGACCTTAAATTTTTACCACTAAGCAAAGTCCATATCAATATAAAGCATTCATTTCTATATCACATCCCCTTTAAATGAAAACAAATATTTATAAACAATCATTTTGGGAATTTGGGCATTGTTTTCTCCAAAATTCTTCCTGACGTTTGTTGGGCAAAGAATTTTTAGGGTCCATTGGAGACCTTTAGGGGGGTCTTTTTCCATCAAACCACATTAGCCTGGAAGGAATCCACAGGTTCTCATGTTCTGTGGAAACAAAAGCAGAATCTCTTTTCCAAAGTAACATATCCTTAGAGTCAAATTTTGAAGTCAAGGAACCTTTAAAATATATATGTTGGTTTAACTTAGCAGACAGTCTGTACAATGAAATGTCTCCCTGTAGTTAGCTCATTAACAGTCAAAAAATTCAAAGAAAACATAATAATATACACAATCTAGACTCTGAATTTTCCACCTTTACATGACTTATTTTTAACTCTATTCTTTACTCCTTTAATGTATGGCTATCTATACTCTTTCTTCTCTCTCTTAAACCCATGTACTTTTATCTAACACTGTGACCCATTCAGAGGTCTCTTTTTAAATCCAAATATGTCTCATTGTGTATTAGTAATCATCTTGTGACCAGGAACACTTTTTTTTCTGCTAAGCAGGCATGACTAGGAACAACTCTAGTCCTGCCTGTTGACTTTGCTCTGTCCTATATATTTACTGCTTATACGACCCATGCTCACTGCCCCAGCTCCAGGGATGCAGAGGGTCTATGTCACCATTAAACAACTTGTTGAATGCTGTTCACAAACCCCATTTAAGTGCTCCATAACAGGGCCAGCACAAATAAGGAAGCTGACTCTTAAAGGAAACATGCAGTTTTTGCTGCTAATGATGTATCAGAAAGCCTTCTCTTAAAGGAATCACACCTCTGCTTTCCTCTACCAAACAGAGCCCACCTGAGAAAAATGCTGCTACCAAGAAGTTGTGCTTAACTCTGTTCTTTAATGTCTAGAACTCCTTCCCAAGCTCTCTCAAGCTTTATATGGCTGTAGTTGACCCACATTGGTGCCATTATTTAAATGGAGGCTGCTCATTTGTTTCTTGGCCACACAGACCCAAATAATCACACAGAAACTATATTAATTACAACTCTCTTCAACCAATGACTCAGGCATATTTATATCTAGCTCTTAAATCTTGAATTAACCCATTTTTATTAATCTGTATATTGCCACAAGGTTGTGCCTTACCAGAAAGGTTTTGGGTCCTTCTGCTGCTATATGGCATCTCCTTGACTCTGCCTAGTCTGTCTATATATCTCTTCCATCCTGCCATAGGCCAAAGCAGTTTCTTTATTAACCAATGGTAATAAAATATATTCAAAGTATACAGAGGAACAGTGGGAATCCATATCACTTCTCTCCCCTAATCCATTCCCTTTCCATTTCTCTTCAGAAAAGAGCATGTTTTCAAGAGGCAACAACCAAACACACCAAACAGAATACAATAAAACAAAACAAAATCCCTCATATCAAGGTGGCAAGACAACCCAATAAGTGTTAAGAATGGCAGGAACAGACAAAAAAAATTCAGTAACACTTCTGCTCCCATTGTTAGGAGTCCCACAAAACACCACCCTAATTGTCATTACCCATACACAGAGGATCTGGTACAAACACATACAGGCCTTGTGGTTGCTGCTTCAGTCTGTGAGTCCAAGTCAGCCCTGATTAGCTGATTCTGTGGACTATGACCTCCTGGTATCCTGCATCCCCTGACAAGTCATACAATAAGACCAACATCTGTATTTGTGCAATAGGAATGAACATTTGGGAGGGGGTATCATCTTCCAGCAACTAATTAACTCTTGTGCCCAAGAATAAAGTGCTGTTTTCATAGAAAGGCAGAAGACATGAAACACAAGTGGACTACGTGGGTTCTCCTTGACATCTCTTGTTCTATAGTAACTGTGACCACAGCAACTGTCACATAAAAACAATATGAAGCTGGTATTAGGAAGTCTGTTAGACCAATCACCCTTAAATATTGTAATTCTAAAGAAATAACATATTCTAGGAGGCAACTCAAGCCACATTTTGAGAAGGAGAAAGCTAGATAGTAATTTCAGTCTCTGTGGCTGCTGCAGTGCTCTCTGAGAAATGAATCAGTCAGTTAGATGAAGGCGATCATGGTAGTCATGGATGCTGTGGAATCTCTGAGAAGAAGAGCAACTCCTCATATGAATAGCACTAGGACTCGGGAAGAAAGTTAGGCCTTTAAAAAAATAAACCTGCTCTTTAATTGAAAGATGAAAGTTTCTGGTATGGCACAAATCTTCAGATTATGTGTGTGGTAATAAGACAAGGAGTTGCATGATAAGGAAGGAAGGAAGAAAATCTGGGCATTGAAATGTTGTGCCATAATAGACAAGAGTGTGAGTACCCCAAAACCATTTACTAAATATTGGGCATTACTTGGAACTCAGAATTGAATCACTGAACTTCAGAACTGAAGCATCAAAATTACAAACAAATCATACTAAAAAGCATTCAACCACCCCACCTCATTGATACCTCTTTTTCCACATAGTAATTGGCTTCATGGGAAATTTCCTATATCTTCCTGATGGATTTGGGGGGATCATTATGAAAAACTTGAATGGGCCAAATCATCACAATGTGCAATCATCATATAGTACAGCAGCCACATTAGAATGCCATCAAAAAAAGACATAAAAGGCATTTGTAAAGGGAATTCCCAAGGGGAGAGAAGCATAGTTAGTACATATAGTTATTCAGTTCCTTTGGAGGAGTTATCTAAAATAAGATAGATCTGTAAGTCAAGCAAAAGAATTGGCTGCTAGTTAAAAGAGAAAATGGATGCTTAAGCACAAGACATCTGAGGAAGAAGTACATAGTCAGAAATATGAGAGTGTGCAGGCTCCTCTGCTGTGATTCATGTCAATATCCCAAGAGACCATGTGGTAAAGTGAATCCCTGTAAGAAAGGGTAGAGAGACACAGCCATCCATTTCTGATAGCACTGGGCCTCAAAACATCTAAGGTGGTAGAGGAGAGGCTATGCATGAGGTCACCATCATGAACTTCCTTCATCAAGCTGCACAAGCTAACATCACTGCTGAGTTCCCAGACTCCCCACAGTAATTCTATCATTGATCATTGATGAAGTTACTATTCCTCAACAAAACCCATTGACCTTTTAGGAGCAAGTCTATTGCATAGAGTCCTTCCACTTTAAGGAGCATTGATGTGCCCTTATTAAAACTGACACCCGCTGTGTATACATTTCATGCCCATAGTTCTTCTGCTGGAATGTCCTGAACTTATAGCATGAAAGATTGATTTGGTGTACTATTCCATATGACATTTTCCTGGCATTCTCCCACTAAGCAGGACAATCTGCCAGTCAGTGTTGATGGAGACAGAAATGAATGTTATTATTTATAGCCAGCAGATCAACTGCAATGGCGATTGTTCTTGTGATAAGCATCCTACAGTGATCTTTATGGAATTTATGTTGGCCAACAAATCAATTGAGACATTATGGCATTGCGTATTTAATAAAGGACACATATGTCATGTCAAATCCTATAAGTCTGACATCTTGATAAATAATATGAAGAGCACAATTTTGTGCAGGACAAACCCTGGCTTACTTAGCATAACCTTCAGAGACTCAGTCTTATGTTCTATAACTATTAATCCACATCCATAACTGTAAGAGTTACTACATGCAAGACCACTCTTGATTGTTGGAGTTAGAATGCATGGATGAACCATCCTCTTACATCCCTTTGGAAGATAGTTCTATAATACTTTCAATTGTTCCCTATCAAGTGATTTACAGTTGAAGAGCTAACACTCATCATGGTTAATAACTGATAAACACCCTTATGATGAACCTTCTTTGTTCAGGCTCGCTCACACTTGTCCTTTACTTCCTTGTATCAGTGTACAAATAAATCATAGGCAAATGAACTTTATTCAAAGTTTTGGTTTTACTGGATGGAATCTAAAACATAATTAAAGATTCATTTAACATACCTTTTAGAGTACCTATTGAGCTTTTGGTTTGTTACGGTTAAGCAATTCTGTCATTTTGCTGTTTACGTCATTGTCATATAATAGATTAACATGATGCTTACATGTGAGTCTGAGGTTTTAAAAATATATGACTTTGTCTGAAATTTCATTTAGCCCTATAGTCTAAGAATTATTAGAAAAAAATCATACAATACTTTACCTAAGAGATCTACTGGAGCATAGAAATCGGATACAAGCTAATAATCAGTAGGCAACTGGTGAATTAAATTATAACATTGCCCCCATGCAATATACCACCACATCCAATAAAAATGAGGTGGTTTTAATAAAGACAGTGGTTCTAAACATTTTCTTTGTAATTCTGTCTGTTGCTTTTTAAACTTCATATTATGTAAGGGCAGTTTTGGTTTGGCCCATTTTCTTTTAGGTACCAAGTATATACTTTTGTTTATGGTTCTATGTGTGTTTATTTAAAACAAAAACCTTTAAAAAATAAACTGCTGTTAGTTTGATAATGCTGTTATAGATAAACTCTATCTTTTATGTATTTTCAACTGTGAGAGAGTGAATATGAAAGTTTTGAATAATTATTTGTTAATAGAAAGAGAGTGGACATTGCTGCTAACTTATTGACCTAATTTCAGCCATGTTACAATAACAAGAAAAATAATTTGTTCATCGATTTTTCACTGTTGTGTGAACTCCTCCTGAGGAGAGAAAAAGCAAACTCTTTACTCACCCTAGATGGAGCACCATGAACAGAATCCACAAAACCACTCCACCTATGTGCATCTTGATAAGTCAATGAGTTTGATAAGGTTTCCTTATGGGAAGCTATACTACTGAAGAAGAAAACATTTCTTTCTCCAGCAGCATTAATTACCCAGGACTACCTGAGGTGGGATGCTCATGAGCACTTCCCATTTAACAAGTCATAACTGTTTTAATTCTCTGGAGAGGGGTTGGGAGTTTTCTGTGCTCTTTCCTTCTCCATGAAGAATATTAAAGAGCCTAATTATGCACAGAACTATGGATTAATTGAAGCCTCTATGAATTCCAGAAGGTCACAGTCACATCACACACACACACACACACACACACACACACACACAGAGCAAGAGCCCTCCATAGCATCATCTTAAGAAAGTATCTATCATCACCACCTCTCTTTCTCTCGCTACTCTCCTGTTTTTTATCCACCATCAACCCTTCCCCTCCTCTTTTTGTTTAGCGCTAACTTACTCAAAATGAAAGAGGGCCATTAATCTAATTTCTTAAGGTCTAGTCTCCTGAAGCACTCTAAAAGGCTTCCAAGAATACAATTGTTGATGTGTTGAGATCAAAGGACAAACTGAGCTGACATGTCCACATAAAAAGACAGGGAAATGTGTGGTTCCTAAGTAGGGTAGGAACTGGGGGTCAGAAGAGAAATTTGGGAGGAAAGGGCAAAGAAAATAAAAGAAAGGAAAGGAAAAGAAAAGAAAGAAAACCAAGCAAACAAGTAAACAAGCAAACAACATAAAAAACTTCATAGACAGAAAAGTTTTATTTAAAAAAAGGTAAAAACAAAACAACAAAACAAAGAAAAAAACAAAAATAGGAGAGACAGAAAACAGTTACACAAAAGAAAATAAGACAATTTTAATAAGGAAAAGGAGTGTTAGAAAGCAAAACCTGAATCAAATAGTGTCGTGGTTTGAATGAGAATGGCCCCCATAGGCTCATATATTTGAATACTTGGTCCCCAGTTGATGGAACTGTTTAAAAAAGGTTAGGAGGTTTGGCCTTAGAGGAAGTCTATCACAGGGGTTGTACTTTCGGTTTCAAAAAGCCCACACCATTCTCCATTCTCTCTCTCTCTCTCTCTCTCTCTCTCTCTCT
>LOEQ01003112.1:95169-111078 GCA_001685075.1 Bramus lutescens | reverse complement strand
AGAGTTAGTTAATGGATAAAGGATAAGGGAATGCCTATGCTCAGAAGTATGGACGGATGAGAGTTAGTTAATGGATAAAGGATAAGGGAATGCCTATGTCAGCAGTATGGACGGATGAGAGTTAGTTAATGGATGAGGGAAAAGAAAGAAGTTACACCTAGGTGTTTCCATGTGGCACTATCCACACATAGAAGTGCTCAGCTAACAAAGATGTAGATTTGAAATTGTTGTGTTCTATTACTTTTAATCCAGGCAATGATACATACAATTGAATAAACAGCCAATATCCCTAATGCACTCAAAATTGCAAATGTTAAAAAAATGACAGCCCTCAATATCCATTAATGAAATCCCACCTGCCAGAACAGATTTAGCTCTTACTACAGATTCGAACCGGAAGTCCTAAAAATTAATTTATGAACTTAAAATCCCTTTAAATTTTAGATTCTTCTACTTGGTCTTTCTGAAATCCTTAAAGTACCATATGTTACCTCTTTTTAAGGAATTCACCTAGTAACAATTAAATGGATATTGCCAATCCAGGACCAAGTTAGATTTCTATGGGGACTTTTCTTCTAGATGAAATGGGCCAAAAATGTATGTGATCTGATGTTGTACTAAAATATTTAATATGCAGAGCTTGCAGAAAAGTAAAAAGCTAAGACTTCAAAGAGGTCACAGGGGCCGAGCAAAATGGTCTTTCTGGCAGAATGAATACCAAGTAGTCCAAAAGGTATCCAGCATTAAACAGTTTTGCTTTCTGTTCCCATCCTCCTCAGTAAGAACTCTGTATGCATTCTCCTCAGTCTGCCCTGCTTCCCTCTCACATTCATGCCCATTATGTCCACTTTGCTCATTAGTACCACTCAGGGATTCCAGCTTTCCAACTGCTCCTCACTGCTTCCTTTGAGCATTATACACGTCAAACGAACGCCTCATTATTTGAAGGAATTCTACCAATAGCAGGCTTCTTGCCATAATCTGTCAGTAATGGCATGTATCTGGTGGCAGGTACTGTGTTTTATAGCAGGGAAATGTCTAGTAGATGGAACCTCCTCTCACACTCAGTCTAAGCTGGGGAGATAACTCAGTGCAGAAAATGTATCTCTGGCAAGCATGAGACCCTGAGTGCCGATCCCAGAACTCATGAAAAGTTGGATTCAGTAACACACATCCATGAGTCCGGTACTCCTACAGTGAGATGGAAGCTTATGGACCAACAGGAACCAAAAATCTAGGTTGTACTCTAAGCACCATTTGTGTCCCATGTTATGAAAAGCCAGCACTCAACATCTCTGCAGGAGATGTGGGCATATACACACAGAGACAGACACACATGCACAGAAGAGAGAGAAAAAATGATCATCTTTAAAAACATGCATACAAGTAACATTAAACAGATTGAGCAGATTGTGTTTACATAAGTGTGTGCATGTGTACATGTATTTGAATAGGAAAGAACAAGGAGGACTATATGACAGGATTTGGAGGAAGAAAAGGGAAGGAGGATGTATGCAATTCTATTGACCTCAAACAATAAACAAATAATTACAGTTTAAAAACAAAAGAAAAGGCTTGATTCTCTGAGAGATAGATTAAAAAATACAAAACAAGGAGCTAACTTTATTGACATTTTCAGAAACTCATCATTGGGAGAGCAGGGCTGAGAGCATTCATTTAGCCTTCTTTCCACTTGAACTATTCCATGTAATGACTGTATTTCCTTTCTATGTTCACAGAAAACAACCCTAGTACACCATGTTCAATGGCCAATTGCGAATAGATGCTTGAAAGTATCTTTTCCATAAGGAAAAAAAACCAAATTATTTCTAATTTTCTATAAAATATGAGTTACTTCTAAGTTTTTAAATGTCCTTTTAAATAGAAACACTAAAGACAGTGTCTATCTAAAAAGATGCAGTCTTTGAAATTATTCGCATTCCTTTGATGACAATGAGATTAAGCCTTATTACTAATGGGCTATGAGATTCATCTACTCATTCATTCAACACTAAATGAGAATCTGTATTTTTGGTAAAGCAGTGAGTTTGCAAGTGAGAGTGCAGTAGAAATAAAGAATGATATTATTTTATCTTAAATAGCATTTTGCTCAGAGATGAGTTGTACGGTTACTAATTACACAATCAATTATAAAAGGTAAATTTGGCCAGTGCCATGAAGGAAAGCAGAGTTCTATAGACCCAGTTTATCATCCAGTTATCACCAATGAATATGTTAGAAAAAAGAGAATGCACAAAAAGAAAAAGTGCAGAGTTCTTACCCATTTGGTTTACCATTATGTCTGTATCACTTTGCCCAGTGCATGGCATTTACTAGAGGCTAATTAAATATTTACTAAATTAAATAAGATGCTAGAATAAAAAAGGGTGTTTTTACTAGGAACTACATCATTAAAAATGCATACTCTTGGAACGGCAGAACAAACTTACATAAGCTATGCTTCCCATAAACTCATAATGGGAGATTTTTATCTTTTTTGAGCATATATATGTGTCATCCTACTTTATATCAAGATTTTGATTAAGCTTGTCAATAATTTTCTGAGCCCACACAGAAGTAATACAGGAAGAAAAGAAAAAGAAAGAAAGAAAGAAAGAAAGAAAGAAAGAAAGAAAGAAAGAAAGAAAGAAAGAAATCAGACAGACAATAAACCATAGTCTGATGCCTCCCTGCTCTCAGAATAAGTAAATCAGGAAGTCCTCAAGTTGAAGAGTTATGGTGAAATAAATCCAAGGCCTGGTTTTATAGAAATCTGTCTGGATTAATGTGAAACCCACAGAGGAACAACAACAATAAATAAATAAATAAATAAATAAATAAATAAATAAATAAATAAATAAATAAATAATTAATCAATCAATCAATCAATCCCTGGAAAGTAGGCAAACACAGAAAGCAGGAAGATTTTTTGAACATTGGTCTGGTTACATGTAGGCAAATTATTCTCTCTGTCTTGGGGTGTCTTATTAAAGCCATAGACCCTAAATCTTATGTAGATCTCCCAGTTGATTTTACAACCCTGGAAATCTGATGATGATTGAGAACACTTTAGAAAATGCCATGTGGCGTAAACAAAGGGAATGTCCTTTTCTTATAAAGCAGAAGAGTTATAAAGTTACTTTGTTGTTCTTTTTTCCAGATGTGTATAATTACTCATGTAATCCAAAAATTGACCATATAGTTTAACTTCATGTATTGTATTGTCTCCAGAGAACAGATTAAAAGTAGACCCTTCCTAATTCCTTTGTTTTTCTTTCCCCTTTCTGTCTTAAAACCATTTAAAAATGGTAAAGTAGTTTTATAGTTCTTTCAGTCAAAGAGAAAATAACCTTGAAGTCAAACAAAGGCTGTCTATCATCTACAGTAGTGATGAAGGAGATCTGATTAAAATCAGAATTCCCACCACTACATCTTTACTTGTCACACCGAAATCAGGAACTATTGATTCTTTTAATTAAAAAGATCTGATATGGAAATACTACATTGAGATGAATCCCATATGAGCAACTCTGTGAAGATTTCTATTTTTTTTTTGCCTCATACCTCAGTGAAAAACGTGTTTAAACCACCTAATTAAATGTTTCAGGGCCATGATGCATGCTTATCCACCAAAATACCACAAGGGGGAAGAGAATACAAAAGAGAAGAAAGAAATGGGAGGAAATGAGTGGAAACTTGTGTGGAAGAAGACTCTGACAGCCCCCAAAACAAACCAAGCAGATAAAGAGCCAAATGTGAAAAGAATTAAGTGGATAATTAATGCAAAGAGAAACTATTAAAATAGAGCTGACTGACACAGTGATCCTTCAGTTCTCACAAGGGGTCATGTCAAAATTCTACTACATAGAGGGAGACTAGATAGAAGACATTTGTTAAATATCACCCTCTAAAGATGATCAGGAAGCCATTCAAGAGTCCTAAGAATATCAATTTTAATTCTATGCCTTGCTACTAACTCTCATTCTAAAGGTAGTTAAAGGTAGTCTCCAACCAGGAAATAAGAGAATGTATAGTTTATGTATTCTCTCTTTTTTGTCAGTAAGCGGTAGTGAATTATGAAAGAAATATCAGCCTTGTGTAAATAGCATGCTAACACCAATTGATGACTTTAATCAATTGACTAATAGGCCACAATGTACAGCCCTCTCCTGCATAGTTTATGTTCTTTATACTACTAAGCAGTAATGACTAACTGCAAAGAAAACACCAGCACTTTGGACATGGCAGGCGGATACCGAAGCTTTTCATAACTGTTTTTCCTTTCTCATCCAGTAGGATTCTCAACATATATGAAATCCAAGTAAGAGGAAATGCAATGGGATCCAAGAGGACAAGGAAGGAAAGAGTACAGGAAGGGGGTAATGAATGTCAGTTCTTAAGTGAGCCAGATTATTACCTCTCATTGCAATTTATCTCAATTTTGTATTTTGCAAGCATATTAGAGGCAGTTCAAAACAATCTAAACATCTTTCAAATAAATGCTGGTAAAACTGAATCATAAAAAAGAAAGAAAAAAACTGGAAATACATTGTCCATGTACAACAAAGTTAAAAGAGGGCCTCTCAAAATATGTAGGCAAGAATCATACATAGGTCCTTAGCAAATAAGAAAACAGAAATAATGCCAGTGTTAAAATAATCCGTATTGACATTAACCTTAGAAATATATATTAAACCAATACAAATATCGCTTTCAACTGACTGATTGAACTGTAGTAAGAGGATAGCAAACACTCAAAGTTATTTACGTCGTAAAAACATGGGCTTTCACAATGTTTAGTGAATTTTGAGTCAGTAAACCCTTCAAAGAAAAGTGCTAATTACATGTAACAAGTATATGAGCAGCGTAGCTGTGGGCACAAATAACGATATTTAGCATTTGTATATCAACATAAATGGTACTCTACCCATTGAAGGACACATACTTTGAATGTAACCTCAGGACTGAATGTTACCTAAATAAGTCAGCCAGTGTCTAGTGAGCATGAAGGGGAAGAGAATTGTTTTATACTAGTGTGGATTTGCATTATATTAAATTTATAAAATATTCTCTTGAAGAATGGAAAAATAGCCTGTTTACCTGTCTCAAAGGTAAGAAAAATATCCACATTTAGAAAGCTAAATATCCACATTTAGCAACACTGTCAAACACATTTAATAATACATATTTAGAATAATGCATAGCATATACTATGAAATAACTGTTATGTAAGTAAATTATAATTTAATGCTAACTAAAAAACAGGAAATCCTGCAGTTTACTGTTAATGGAAAAATAACAAAAAGTAAATGAGGGGATGGCTAAATTTTGACAATGCAGTTACATAGTATTTATGGTTCAAATGATTGGCAGTGATATTTGAAACATAAAAATAGCAATCTACAAGGCTAGAATTATCAACTGGGATTTCTAAAATTGTAATAATATTAAGCTACCCTTAATATCTACAGAGTACTGAGGATATTTGGTTGTTTGAAGCATTTGCTCTGGGAAGAAAATCCTGTCGTCTTCACCACTGTCATGGGAAACTTGAATTTTTTAAAAAGCACATTCAAATTGTAGGTCACACTAAAATAATTCTTTCTCCATAGGGAAGTAAAAATGTTAGAAACAGAAAACATTGCCTTGTCTTTGTGAGATTTGCTCTCATCAAGGGGAATCTTAAGGTGTCATCAGTGCCCCCAAATACAGCAGAGACAAAATACAGCCATGAAAATAAGAGACTTGACCCACGTGGAACACCATCAGCATACCTGTATGTCTTCAGAAATACAGATTATCTGAGGGTTAGCGACAGGAGACTGTGAAAGCTGCAGACATTTCAGGGACCTAAACCAAAGCCACAGATTTTAAGGAATAAATTAAAAAGACAACTGCACAAATTCCAAGAAAAATAATCAGGTAAGTGAGTTGTGAAAAGAAATTTCTTATTGTGAATTTATAACAATGATACTCATTTTTTCTCATTTAGGCATATTGCACATGAATAACTTTTCATTTATTTGGATTTTCTATGTGTATAAATATATGTATGTAATTTAAGCAGTCAAAAATTTACAGATAAGATTTTTGAAAACAGTACTGTTATTTCCTTATTTCTCTCTCCAAATAATTAATTTTCAAATAAAGTTTTTTTTATCTTATTAGACCTAAGTCATTGGTCATATAGATAGTTTCAGTTTTTGCTTCCTTTTTCAGGCACTAGGAAGTCAATAATGTCTTTCCCACTGTACACACACACACACACACACACACACACACACATGCACACACATTTCCCAAAATCAAGTTTCTAGATTTGATTAAGATGGACATTCTATCATCTTTACTTTAATACATATATGATAATCAAACTATGTTCTCTGCAGGGTTATTTTTCTTTCCAGAAGAACAAGTCTAATTCTCTGTAGACCCAGGCTGGCCTTGAACTCACATAGATCTGCCTGCCTCTGCCTCCTGAGTGCTAGGATTAAAGGTGTGCACCACAACCACTCTTAATTTCTATAGCACTTTCTTCATTCACTTAATAGTCTGTGTACTTAACACCCACTTATACTTACATATCTTCACAAATATGTAACTTCTCAAAATACAGAAAAAGATAATCATTGCAATAATTTTAGTTTGAGTTTTCAAAGCAGGGTGTAGGCCTGGCTATCCTGGAACTCTCTCTGTGACCAAACTGGCCTTGAACTCAGAGGTGTACCTGCTTTTCTCTCCTGATTGCTGGGATTAAAGGTCTGAGCCACTGTGACTGACAATAATTTTGTTTTTAAAAGATGCTTCTTTCAGAACTCTGCACTGTCTTGACTGGTTTCAGTCTGATTTTCCTGGGAACTTCTCATTCTGATACTATTGAAATTTCCTTTGTTATCTTCCTTGTTGAAGTCTATATATTCCTAGTAATGGAAATAGATAAAAAGTATCTAAGCTAGATAATTTCCCATGGTTATGTGGAAGGCAAGTTCAAGTACTTTCCAATTACAGATGACTGTTGTGACATCCAACACGGCTCCAAGCACTGCAATTCTGTACCTTCTTGATTATACTGTTCAGAAGTCATGTCACTGAGAGCACCCATCATAATGGATTTGTCTGTTTCAAATTCTGTATATCATACATCTGGTGGGAGACCTTAAATATTAGAGCTGATATTCCTCTCTACATATTTGTTTTCAGTTATTTCACTGCATACTAGCTGTACTCCGTTTACTCATATCTTTGCTCTTACACTCATATTCTGATTTTGGATATCTTGCATTAGTACTTCAGACTGCACTTTGTTTCTTGCTTTATAATTGCTTCTTTAATTTTTAAAAAATAATTCATATCTTAGCACTATGTATACATAATTTCCACTCGCTTTCTTTCCCTTTGCTTTAGTTTTTGATCATCTTGTTGTCCTGCTACCTCTTCTTGAGATTTTTGTCTAAAGGGTATTGCTCTTTTGCATATATATATATATATATATGTATGTATGTATATATATATATATATCCTATGATAAGATTTGCTATTATTTTTTTGCAAATATAAAATCTTTTCTTTCTGAAAAGTACCAATATATTTTTAGTATTTCCTTTTCTCTCAGAAGTCCCCATTCACACTTGATTATAAGGTACTACAACATATAATCATGTATCACATAAATCATGCTTTGGTCAATGAATCACATATAAGACAGTGGTTCCCTAAGATTATACATAAACTGAAGAACTACCACTTTATGACACTGTAACAATCATGTCATCATAGTGTATGTATTATTCATGTGTTCATAATCATCAGGCATGTGCAAGTAAAAGGATAATACATACAATATATACCTCTGTACTGTATAGAGTATTGACAATCACAGAAAACTACCATGTGACTTACTGGTTGACATATTTTCTACTCTATACGTTTTACCAATACTTTTGCATGTTCTCATTAAAATTATGAGAATTTGTCACAAAATGTTGTGATACCATACCAGCGTCAGTCTCAGGCAGCTTGTGTTTTCACATCTTTTCATTGTATCAAAAGGCATAAATATGTAAAGGTGCTATAAATGCCCCATTCACGACTAATTTTTCAACTGACATTTATTCCCTGCTCTTTGCTCAGTTGTGTATTTTTGCATTAAGAAGCCGAGGTTCAGGGGATATTGAAGAAGAAGGGCCAGAAAAGTCCTAAGAGTCAGAAGTTGTGGATGATTGGAGTGAAACAGTGCCTTTGGATTGGCAGGNGACCACTGCACTGATGAACTATAGCAGCCTGCACAGATCCGCATAAGAATAAGCCACTCAAAGTCTCAATCTGAATGGGAGAGAGCTGGGAGCCTGCATCTCTAACTGAAGAGGTATTGACAGCTGATAGCACTGAGGCAGGGAGAGTTAGGTTTTGTGTTTGTTGTTTGTTTGTTTTTAATGGTGTGGCCCCTGATGGGTCAACCACAGTCCATTGGGTTATTTCATACTCATGTGCATATGAGCAGGGCAAATTAGACTATGTGCATTATTGTTCTTTTTTTTTAAAGGACATGAAATCAGGAAATAATGAGGAAATCAGAAGTAGATATGAAAAGAGTTAGGGAAAGGAGTGTATATAAATATGATCAAAATATATTGTATGAGATTCTCAAAGAATTAACAAAAATACTGTTTTTAAAAGGGTCACATGGAGTGATTAGTCTTTACTACTTAAGTTTGTGTAAGTATGTTTTATATTTACACAGTGACATGATTCATTTCTGAGAATGTGCTTACAGGGTTCAATAATGCAGTCTGGCCGGGGCATCCACCTACACTGCATAGCTGCCATATCTACAGTAAGGTCCTAAATTACTCATTGCTAGCCACATGACATTAAGGAAGTTGTCCTTTCAGTGTTTCAGGTCCCTTATGTCTAATGATTACCAACAATAGTTGTTCCTCACACAAAGTGACTAATTTCGTAAAATACCTGAAAAGTACTTCCTACAAAGTTAAGCCCAACAGTATGATGGGATAAAATGGAACCTTATCAATTATTCTTCTATTTGTAGATTTTAGAGTCTTCCAATAGGTCATGAAATATCTAGAGATATTAGACTTTTATTTTTGCTGTGTGAAATCTCCACCTACCAAACATGCTCTCTTATTCCACGTGGAGCTAAGTTAAAGTGAATCTAGTTATCGAACTTCCTTTACATGGATTATTTCCCTGTTTTCCCTCTCAATGGCTTGAGATCCATATATTCCTCTGTCTCATATTTGTGAGGACTTGACTACACATTTCAGAGTCCAATATTCTGGACAGAATTGCTTTCACAATTTGCTATAAATCTCTTTGCAGTTTATATTGAGATTTTATAGGGACTTAAGTTAAGTTTCATGTTCCTCATAGTATTTCTATCCAAAAGGTGATATAACTCTTTAAAACAATGAAGAGCAGTTATTAAGTGAACACAATTTGCCTAATTATAACAAGGCATTTGTCTCTGTAAATTCACCTATTTTAATAAGCACTGATATTTTGGGAATAGAGCTTCTGAATAATTGTACCAATTAAAATTTTTCTCCATAACGAACAGAAACAAAACCTAAGGTTTGGGTCTATTTCCCGATTTTCGCTTTCCTGTGTAGCAAGTAATTGGCCATATGCAGAGAGATTCCCATCAGGACCAGTTTCAGAGTCAGCTACTGAACATTTGCAGCTTCACGTTTGTTATGAATGTGTGGACATGCACAAGGTTATGTAGTTTTGAGATGCTCAGATCAAAGTTTACTTTTACCATATTCTATGAAAATTGACCCTCAAAGATAACTGTTTTGTTAAGAGGCTGTCAGTGTTTCAGATGAGATCACTTTTGGAAGCATCAAAGAGAGCATGCCAGTGATGGTGGGATGTTGGAAACAGCAGGGGCACAGTATCCACTCTTAGTGTCTGGTGACAAGAAGCTTATTTTGGGGTTTGACATTTCCATAATCAACATTGTATTGTTACACAAAATGTGTAGACCTGTTATAGGGAGCATCTTCTCTTTTTGCTCTAAATGAAAGGTCTTAAGCTCAGATAGATACTTTTCTTAAGGCTTGTTTTTACGTGTGTATGTGTGGGGGTCTGTTTAAGTGTATGCCACATGTGTGTGGGTACCCTCAGAGGACAGGAAAAGGTTTTGGATCCTCTGGAACTGGAGTGACGGGCATTTGTGAGCCACCCAACTTGAGAACTGGGGACCAAACTCAGGTTTTCTGAAAGAATATTTAATATTAGTATCCAAAGAGCCATGTCTTCAGCTACCAAGAGTAATCTATTTTTATAAAATGTGGTTTAATCAACTTTACTTAATATTACTAACTTTAGCATTTAATTTATTTAATTATTAACTTAATAAAATTTNAGAGAGAGAGAGAGAGAGAGAGAGAGGTTTCTTCCACTAACAAGGAATACAAAGCCACGTTGATACATCAATATTTCTTTGGTGTCTTGGGGGCAGCATGATCTCTATTGCACAGTACTGGCTCATGAAAATCTATAGCCACTCTAATCATGTGAAATCAAATATATCAAATATAGTAAATATTTTAGAAAATAATACTGCTGAAGAAAAGTAGCTCTAAGAAGTCAATTGAGCTAAACGTATTTTCTGACTGCCTCCATCACTAGTGACAATGTAGGGCCCAGCTATCTTCAAACAAAAGTTACGATAAAGGAGGGGGGTTGTGATCTGAGCCCATAGAAATGTAAGTACATAAAGCATGCTTCAACAGCATATGGCCTTCCTATCCTCTAATTCCCTGAGCCAATCAGTAGCTTGTACAGTACAGTTCCTCTGCAACCATGGCTCTCAAACTGGTCATGACCACTTTGTGGGCCATATATCAGATATCCTGCATATCAAATATTTACATTATGATTTATAACATTAGCAAAATCACAATTATGAAGTAGTAACAAAATAATTTTATGGTTGGGAGTCACCACAACATGAGGAATTGCATTAAAAGATCACAGCATTAGTAAGGTTCAGAATCACTCCTCTACATGTTTCTTATAATAAAACAGAATAGTCAATTTTATTTATTTTTAGAGATTAGCTGTATGTTGTATGTGTGGTGGAAAATAATTCTGTATAGTGTAAATATGCATTGCTCTCATTGTTAATCAAAAGCTAATGATTGGCCAATAGCTGGGCAGGAAGAGATGAGGCAGGGTAGCCAGACTAGGAGGATGGTGGAAAGGAGGGCAGAGTCAGGGGTTGCAAGCAGAGGAGAGAGAAGCAAGATGGGCATGTTGTACTGAGAAAAGGTATCTTATCACACAGCAAAACATAGATAAGAAATATGGGTTAGCTACTAACAAGACTGAGCTATTGGCCAAGCATTTATAATTAATGTTGGGAACTGGCTGGTGGGACAGGAAATCTTTGCCTACGTGTTTGTATGTATATCTGCTTGTCTGTGGAACCGACAGAGCACAGAGAAGGGCTGAAGATCCCTTTGAGCTAAAACTGTGGGCAGTTGTGGGCCTTTATAAGTAAACCTGTAAGTAAGTTCTACGAGGCTGACCTAGGTCCTCTGAAAAAACAATAAGTGATCTAAACTACTAGCCAATCTCTCCAGCTCACATTAGACTCATTTTAAAAACTTAGATTCATTTCTTAAATGTAAATAATCTCAGGAGTTTATTATGAATTCAAATCTGAGAGAAGTAGGCTAAAAATTAATACGCAAAAGACGTTTGTTTACTAAAATTCATTTTATTGGAACACATTAAAATTAGGTTCTGATTGGTCTTGTATAAATGAAACAAAGTATATTCATAAATGTTAGCTTGTGTGCTATATTTGCATTTCATACTTGTTGAGTAAAGAAGATCACTGAGTCTCTGAAATTTTACTGTTTTCAACAAGTTTATTTCCCTTTAACCAAGAAAATTTACAATTTTGATTGTACCTTAAGCCTTGACTTGGAGAACAGCAGAGAATCCTAATTATGTTATCATTAGGTAAAAGCAAATTTAAATTATCTTAGATAGTCAACAATATCCACTTAAAATAAATATCAGATACTGGAGTCTCTGATTTCTTGCTATTTTTATAGTTTGAGTCACACGCAAATTGTAAGACAACAGTGTGCTACTGTCTTCCAGCTGAACAATGAGGATGCATCACCCTTGGTTTTATTCAAACACACGTTCCTGATGAGGACAGAAACTGTGCAGATGTAAATGGAAAGCCGACTGCAAGGTTCTGTAATGGAGATTATCCCACAGCAATGAAAAATTCAGAACGCTGTGCTTTGGGCTCTTTGGCCCATTCTTCCCAATTGAAAAGGAAAATTGAAAGGCTCAATTATTTAATTTATACCTCTGATGAGTTTTTATAACATGAAATGAATTTTGTGATTAATGAGGATTTTATGTAGACTGTACATTATAAAAAATACTCATCTACAAAAGGCAAATAGCTTTATTTTCTGGGTAGTGAAGGTGAAAATGAAATGCAAAATAATGTTGATTGACTTAAATTTAATATATAAAGGTAACAGTAGTTAATAGAGTATTGATTAAAGATATGAAGGGGATGGTGACAAATTCATCAAATCTCCTTGTTCCATGCCTCAAGGCATTTGGTTAATAAACATCTTCTCTTATAATTGATTTCTATCTTCCTATTACTCAGTTTGTCCCTTGTTTCTTTCCCTGTGAACATAACAGAATTACATGATTCCACTACCAGCAGCAGACCCTCACGCAAAAAGTTTTGTAAAAGCTCACAGTGTATTTTAATATTTTAAATGTGACTGATCTTACAATAGGAGCAGGAGCTTACAGACTGAAGATAAATGTAATTAAAACACTTCAACCTGAATTACTTGACTAACCCAGAAAAAAATGTTACAATAGATAAATGCAGAAATGTATCCATAATTTGTATTTATTAATAGATAATGTTAATTTCATAACAATTATAAAACAATGTAAACAATTGAATATGCAAAACATAATTAGTTTCTAAAAGGCATATATGCATGGGACTTCTTTTATGATATATCAAATTCTGAAAACAATTTTTAAATCTTAGAAAAATGTATAGCTTGCTATTGAGCTTGTTTTTCTTCATTTTTACTAGGGGTTATAATTTTTATATACAGATAATTTATGCAAGAAAACCTTCAGTATCAATTCAATCAAATCATTGCAAAAATTTGTTACACAGCCTCTCCTATTGGTATGTAAAACAGTTATGAATCCTAATACATGTTAGCATCTGCTCAATTTGCATGAATCCTGATATATGTAACAACTACCTGATATGTACCAATCTTGATATGTGTAACAATGTCTTATGTAACAACTGCTTAATTTGTTTTCCTTTAGGATATGAGACATAAGTGATGGCTGTGTCTTTAGTGATTACATATTTGTCATCATGAGCATAGTTCACAGACTACATAACTTCTGTACCTAAGAATTTTGGGGAGTAAGGGGAACACTGAGACGTTTATCCTACACACAGTAAACATGCTAACCATTTTCTTGTAAACCTTAGCCTATAGAAGGTTTTTCCTCATGTTTATCAATTTTAGCCTTAGCAAAACAAACAAACACTCAGCAACTCTGAAAGAAGCAGCATTCTACCTTACTCCATAGCTTATGTGAGCAAAATTATGGACTTTGACCAGCATATAGTGAAGGGCACATAGAATCACACAGCTTGCATTGGGTCAGTGTGCCAAGACACACCTGGTTAAACCACTCAACGTACCGCAGCATTAAAACCATTCAGAAGCTCAACAAAATATTCACCCAATCATTCTTTGCCCTATCTCAGTTTCACCAACATTATCCAATAGATAAAAGTATGAGCCTGTCCTATTGTTTGATGAACATCCAGTAAAGGTGAACAAGTGCAATTTTCTTGCGCACAAAAGTCCTTAACACTTAAGAATGTCTCCTCTTCTTCAGATGGTAGAGCAGGAGGAAAACTTACTTGCTAGCTTAATATCTTAGAAAGAAATATAAAATTAGAGTATTTTGTTCCAAAATTTTTCTTCATGGTAAGAAAAACTTTACAGCATGGAGAGCTTTAATAGACAAAGATAGTCATTTCATAGTCAAAGGTAGTGATTCTTGCCCACATTCCCCAACATACTACAAATAGATAGCATTGCATGGGTAATTTTGAAGCTTCCTGGAAAAGCTACTGAATATGTTTAGAGACCGCTATTAATCACTAGCTCCACTTAAGATCAATATTGATGCTCATGAAATTCAACTTAATCTGAAATAGGTGAGACTGCTACATCAGACCACTAAAGCCAGTATTTTTTTTCTGGATCTCATTGTTAAATTGTGTTTCTTTGTCATTACATGCATCCTTGCTGTTAGTTTGAACAATTTAGTCACCATGTTTGAAGGTGAAGTGAGGAATGAGGAAGGGAGGGAGGGAGGNGTTCTTTTTGCTTATTTAACCTAAAAGTTGCTGAATACAATGAACAGTAACACAATTTTTGCCAACCTTCTTTTCTCTTGACAGTCACCAAATTGCTAAATCAGGGTAGTCATGATATGATGAAGTCAGGCAGCACTAGCTTTAAAACAAAGAGGCCAAGTGTTTTCTTCTGCCTGGCACATATTTACATAGGAAATACCAAGAGGAAAATGTGATATGACTACCATAATAATTCGCATTTACAAGGTAACTTCCAGTTTACTTTCTACATTGTAATAGGGCAAGTTCTATGAAATCTCCGTTTAAATCAGGAGAAGTTTGTAATGTAAGAACCTAATAGATGAGGTTTTGCCAATTCAGACATATCTGCCTAGGTCCTTGACAGAAAGAGTCCCTTGAACTGTTTGCATAGGTAGGAAAGCAGCTATCTTCCAGGAAAATACCTTCCTAAGCTTCTGGATGTATTTATCTTTGCTATTTCAAGAGTATAAATGAAAAACATGGGCAAAAACCTTGACATTGGCCTAAAGAAAACAAAATGGAAGCTGGAAGCTGAAGAGAGCTACTGGAAACAATTCCCAGCATATTCCTATCTTATCTAGAGGCTAGAAAGGGTTTCCTAGCTCTAAACAACAAAATATAAAGTCATTAGAAATGAAACAACAACAAAAAAAAAACTTTAGATACCAAATTCAGTGGCTAATTTTGGCGTATGTAGGACAGGGTTTTATTCTTCAGTGCTATCTAGGAGTGAGGCTTTTGTGAAACAAAAGAATTAACATAGTTTGCTTTATAACCGATTAAAGTATAGTCATGAAACAAAACAAGAGTTTGTTAGTTTTCTATTATTTCTATCTTTAAAACACATCTAAAAGATCTAAGTTGTAATGAGTCTTTCTCTGTCCCACCAGCCAGCTCCCAAATAATGGCACAGAGACTTATTATCAATTATGAAAGCTTTGGCTTAGGCTTGTTCCACTTCTCTTATAACTTAACTCATTTGTTTTAATTTACATTCTGCCATATGGTTTGTTACCTGATGTCTCCACACTGTTGGTGCTGCTTTCTCCTTTCCTAGCTGGCGACTCTGTCTATCTGGAATTCCCACCTATAGCTCCTGCCTAGCTATTGGCCATTCAGCTTTTTATTACATGAATCACAGCATTACATTTTCACACAATGTACAAACATCCCTCGACAGAAAGTTTTCACATCACACTCAAGAGGGCCTAGGCTTCTCAGCTGCATAAGCAGGTGATGTCCACTCTGTCTTTAAAGGCATGCACACAGGCATTAAATGCAAGAGAAGGAGAATGAGAAAGAGGTAGAAGAAGAGGACGAGGGAAGAGATGAGGCTGCGGAGACAACAGATTTGAGTACTCCTGCAGTCATGACCAGAACCTAAGTTCTCTTTTTTTTATTAAAAATGTCCACCTCCTCCCCTCCTCCCATTTCCCTCCCATTCC
>LOEQ01003112.1:82120-93088 GCA_001685075.1 Bramus lutescens | reverse complement strand
AAAAAGTTTAAGTTTACCTGAAATCACCTTCTTATGATGTCTCCTGGCAATGGTCATAGGTATCGCATTTTGAACATTCCTCCAGGTACACTGCAGAACAACAGATGACTTTGGGTTTAATTCCATTAAACTGTAATGTTCAAAACTGTTAGTAAAGGTTAAACTTAAATGCAAGAGGTTAGTAATGTGTGAACACTAATGTATGGTCAGGAAAGGGGTCTCCAGGAGAAACAGCGACATCCCAGCTGGGACAGACAAGGCTTCCCACCATCAGTTTGGGGATTGACTTAGGAGGGGTTAGATTCAGAGACATTACACACCTCAACTGTGGTTTTCCAAAATCAAGGTTCAGTCCTACAAACCACCCAGACATAAGAATAAAACACCTGCTGGAATCTGGAGTAAGTCATCCAAATATAAACAGAGTATCTAGAGTTTAGAAAAAGTAATAACTGCTAGAGTGAAAATTAGAGTTAGCTGCTTACATTGGGTTGCTACACAATCAAAGAGGACTTCACACCTCTGCAGAATCTTAGGAAGCTGATGTATAGCAACGCATAGACAGTCACCGAGTAAAAGCCTAATTCAGCTAAGTGCTCAGGTTCTCATGCTTCTAGAAGCCTTTGTTCTCCTTCATCAGTTTGCTTTTCTCCTGGAAATGGCTTCTTCCTTCTTGTCCTTAAAACTATCAATCTGTAACTTTACCTGATCAGTTTCCTTCTACAAATGACAGAAGGAAGACAGTATTCTTCTAAATTGCTGATACATATGTTTACAAAAAGATTCAGGTCTCAGCAATGACAAGGACCTCAAATATTTTAAAAGTTCTTATTTAACTAGACTGGGATACTTAGGGAGAAGACAAAGAGTTGGGGAGAGCAATGGGCGTGGTTTATTTGCATTTTAATAGAGTTAGAATCCCATTTTGTAAACTGCTGAGTTTCATTTTAAATCAAGTTATGTCTGAATCCACACATTTCAGCATTTTTAAACACCCGTATTTCCCATTCAACCATTGCATACATTTAATTTCCTCAAATGAGAGTCTATTCCTATAACACTACGGGGTAAAGAGCACGATACGCTGGGAAATCCACAGACAAATGCAATAGTGCTCGTGCAGTATGCTCCATCACAGGCCCCAGAAGAGCAGCAGGTCTGACGAAACAGATTCCAGCTTTGCTAAAGAAAGAGACAGCTCCACACAGCCGTTCATATTGTTATGCAACATGTCAACACATGGCAAAGGGGAAACTTTGCTTGCATGTGGTTCCTTTCAGATGAACTGAATTTATTTTAAGTATTATAATTTGTCCTGTAACCTTGACAAGCATATTAGACTTTCTGAAGTAGGTCTGGAGCTAGGGAAGATTTCTAGGTGGTGAGAAAAACACTTTCTGTGTCAGCATGAAGACTTGAGTTTGAATCTTCAGCATCTATGTAAAAAGCTGATTTTCTATGTGTCCTGGTGTTAAGAAGTAGAGACAGGTATAGCCCAAGAGCTTGCTAGCCCATCAGTTTAGCCCAAATGGCAAGCTTTAGTTCAGTGAGCAACATCATGGTAGCAATTTATCTCAAGGCAATGAGGCAGAGGGTTATTGAAGAAGACACAACCCACTGCTTGCTCTCTCATCTTGTGTGTGTTGGCACAAGCACCCACACCCAAAAACTCACATTCATGCAACACACCCACAGATACCATGATGAAGGGTGGGGATAATGTGTCCCCTTGATTATAAATGTTTAGAATAGGTAATAGGAAATAATCACTACATCAGATATTTTACACTGGTAAAAACAAAACAAAACAAAAAAACTATCCATCCAGAACTGTTAAACTGCTGTTTATTTAATAAAGTTCATATTTTCTAATTTTTAGTTGTGTCATATATTTCTCTGTTGGGGAAACTAGCTTTCACTAAAGTTAATTAGAAATAAATGCATCACATGGAGAGATTATTTTACCTGTCAATAGAAGAGATGTGACATTGTTTTGACTCCTGCCACTCTAAAACTCATAAATCTTGAAAATAACATTGTCAATTCTTAATTATCTACAAATTTCTCTTCTCCTCCTTACCTCCTGTTTCAGAAAAAAATACCTCTAGCCTTTCCCATGTGTAATGTTTCTATGTCATCCCAGTCTGCCTTGTCAAAGAGTTCTCTTTTGGAAATCTGCCAGCCAGGGAGGATGATGGCTTTTTGTACTACACAGATCTGAATTTAGGTCTTGACAGCTTCTGGCTTTCCAATTTCCAGTGCTGTGGCCTTAGGTGAATTACTCAATCAGTTTGCAAAATTCCTTTTCTATAGTATAAAATTTTAGCCTCTTATTAACTCTCCCAGATGACTCCAGCTTAGCAAATTGCATCTGGATAAAGAGAGACTATAAATATTTAATGATGAAGACACAGGTCCAGACTTCCATTAATGAAAATTCTTGTATCTAGCATCTTTCATGCAAGGCTCCTGGAATCTACGGTGTTGTTCCAAGAGCCACCAACTCCTATGAAGTAGGACACTCCTTTATTAGGTTATTTGGCATCTTCTTAATGGGAATCACATCTCTTAACATCTGAACTATCTTATGATCTGCCGGATAAACTTCTAACAACAAAAACAAAATACATTGTGCTTCCCAGCTTGTCTTGTCCTTTGAAATGTTTTCAGTTTCTAGTGTTGAACGTGGTCCTTGACGCTTTTGTAAATCTGAATTTTTGATTATGTCTTAGAAGGAGTCCAAGTGAGTAGGGTGGTTATATGACACATCAAAAACTTAATCTAATTATAAATCAGTGCACACAGATAATTCACATGCACCTATGTTTTCTATACAGATATGGAAATAGGAAGTATGCTGCATTAGTATGTAGTATGCTTGATAGCTACAATTGAATATGCTTAGGATGCTGCTCTTCCTCTGCTAAGTTTTATCTGAAGGAAATGGTGTCCTAAATAGGTATTCAAAGCTCTCTTCCAGCTATTTCTAACAAGAGGTTACTCAGTTTACCTTAGTTCATTCCCATTACTCTCCTTCACTGGATAAATTCTAGTTGAAATTTATGCCAAATCAAGTGGAAAAATTTTTGTCCCCAAATAAATTATAGTAACAGTGGACTGACCTGTAATACTCACACCATCATCTTATTACAATACTTCTTACAGTTATCCACTAAGAAATGGAATGAGAGGAGACACTTTTGCTTGAGCAGTTCCACTGCTCTCCCTCTTTATAAGCGCTATGGTAATTTGAATACAATTGGCCCTTATAATCACAGAGGAGGTGGCACTGATAGGAAATGCGGCTTGGTAGGAGTGGGTTTGGCCTGGTTGGAGGAAGTGTGTCACTGTGGGGATGGACTTTAATGTTTCCTATGCTGAGGATACTTTCCAGTATCTCAGTTCATTTCCTGTTGCCTACAAAATGCAGCACTCTCAACTCCAGCACCAAGTCTGCCTGCATGTTGTCATACTCCCTACCATGATGATAATGGCCTGGACGTCTGAAACTGTAAGTGAGCCACACAAATTATATGCTTTACTGTATAAGAGTTGCTATGGTCATGGTATATCTTTATGGCAACAAAAACTCTTATTAAGACTAGTACTAACTTTTGAGGCATACGACATTGTAAGAAATGCATTGTCTGTGGTGACTTGCATTAAAAGTGTTCCCCTATGTACTCACATACTGAGTTCTTGGACTTCAGTCAGTATGGCTGCATAGCATGAAGAATGAGATCCAAGAGACAAATATAAGAGTTCAAGCTAAAATATCAGAGAAGCAAGGCAATCAACCTCTAAAGAGCTCTTACCTCTATGAAATTTTCAGAGTGGAAAGAAAGCAAGTTCCTGACTCATCCTGCCTTACATAGGAGTGTATGGTGCTTCTATTAAAAGTATGCACCACCACTGCTCAGCCTCTCTGGCTAACTAGTGTGGCTTCTGGGATTAAGTTTGTGCCATCACTGCCTGACCTATGTGGCTGGCTAGTGTGGCTAGCTTTGCACTCTGATCTTCAGGCAAGCTTTATTTATTAAACCATGAATAAAATAACACTATATTTCCCGTTTTTGTCTAAAATAAAGAGAAGGCTATGACTAATATAATATATATACAATAACTGTATACAATCTATATAGGCATTAAGTATATCAACAATATATAGTTCATTTGCACTTGACAAATTGAAGGAAAATATTCCACATCTAGCCTATCTTGGTGAAACAAGTCTTATACCTAATTTACTTTCTATAACTTACATTACAATCCAAAACAATCTTTTGATAGCTCTCAACCTTATACACTTCACATTTCTTTAGTGAATTTCTTTTCTAGTTCTCATAAAAAAGGAAAGTTATACCTATAAATATCTAGTATTCAACTCCCTCAGAGATTCAAGAAGGAAATAATAACTGAGTAAGAAGACAGAGTAAGTAACAGAAACAGCTGGCTGCCTGAACATTCACCCAAAGTTCCTCTACAATTTTGGGGTATCCATCTTCGACCTACAGGCCTAGAATACCTGACTGACTTTTCTATGAAGCAGACAGGGTTTTTAAGTGATTACCCTGCCTTTCCTTGACAATATTTGGCAGTCACTGTCTTTGTGTCTTCCTTGTCCAATTAGAACAGCATACTGTCAGCAGTCAAGTCAAGGACATTTTCTTATCAAAAGACTTACTTTTGCCACAAAGAAAGAAAACTCTGTGTGGAGATTTTTCGATGCCCATCATCTTCTCTGAAGTAGATTGGTACTGCCAGGAGCAGACATGTCTCTTTCTCATAAAAAAAAAAAACGAACCTATATTGTTAACATCTTAAATATCCTATTCTGTAGATCTCTGAAATGTTTGAAGATGACCTGTATATTTAAAATATACCTCGGTTTGACCACAAAAACATACATAATATGACTAGAAGTTTGATTATAAAATATGAGTAATTGATACCCTGTATCTGTATTTCCTTATTAGATTAAACAGCTGGTAATAATAAACGTCAAGGGCTAGAAATTTGCATTGCATTCTTAAATGACTTGAATAAATGCCACACCTTGAACAAGATTAGAAATGTATGTACAGTATGTTCTAACAAAAATAATTGCAAATTGTATCAATATACAAAAAATCTAAGTCAATACATAATATTTAAAACTAATGGTTGCTTTTTAAAAGTAGATTCAATACTTTTTCTTTTTATTTTATCATATCAATATCCTCCCATTTTTCTTTGAGAGTAGATTCAATAATCTACTCCTTTTTCTATGATATCTGTATCCCTCCTTTTTCTTTCCAAAACAAGAACTCTAAATCTAATATCCTTTGTTCAACTTTCCTCCTGACCATAGCCAATAAAACTTATAATAAATCCCCCTGAAATACAGCAAATAATCCTAACTCATTGAACAACCAAAATCCACCCACCCAACCTCTTGGGAATGTGGGTGTCATATTTTGGAATGTACATTCTGCTGTCTGGGGAGTGATGACATCTTTAGGGAACCCTGAAAAGAAAAATTTTGGTTAACTGTCAAGTCTTGAGAGAGGTAGTTTAATCATTTTTTATCCAGTCTCTGCATAATGGTAAAGCGCATGTCTTATCTCAAGTTCTTGCTAGGGGTGCCTATGAGGCTGGATTATCTCAGCTAGAAACCTCAAAATTGTTATGAGCAGTTTGTCACCCAAAGCTGATCTTTTGGTAGTGTTTCATCTTCGTGGTGTTATCATAGTCCTGGAGAAATCACAACTGTGGGGCCCCATCCTCCTTTTGGAGATTTCAAAGGTTGCTGTTAGACATGCTTGTGGTTCACTGTAGAAACAGACAGAGACTCAAATCTAAAATCATGTAAAAGAAGGTAGAAGAAACCTTTTTCTAAAATTAATCAGTACTCTAATTGAGCATTAATATAATGATAAAATGTTTAAATACATATATATATATCTTAATCTTATAAAATTTGAGATGATATTTATCCTTTAATAAAAAGTAGTTAAAGAATCAATATAAACTAAAGAATTATGAGATTAGTGGCAATAAAACAGTCCTTAAATATTTATTGTTCTTCTGTCCCATATCAGGTGGCTATTCTGACATGAGACAGAGATTTTCAATTTTACTTTAATAAGCATGCTTGGGTTTAGAGAAGGAGAGAGCCCCACTCCAACTCCAAAATCAGCTTTAACTTTTAACTAAACTGAGACTAAAAAGAGATAATTTATATTACATGTCTGTAGAGAACAGCAGAAACAAACATTTGGGAAAATTGATGAAATTTTACCTTGTTGGAAATGTGATACACCAATTGATCAATTTATTGTTTTTCTTGGGAATTTTTTTTCTTGATGCCTTGTCCTTTTTCTTCAGATGTCTCATTTGTCCATGTAGTATTCGGATTCCTTAGCTGGATGTCTTTATTCTCCTGAAAAGACAAAAATAAAACCCTTCCCCAACACTAATTTTGAGAGATTCTCTTTTGCCAAGTTATATCTAATCAAACGAAAAGCATTTGCTAGTTTGATAGGTTAGTTTAGATTAAACATTTGATGAACTATAATCTCTTCTGTTTTGAGGTGTTTTTTGTTCAAATCAAATTTTTATTTTGATGGTATCCGTAGCTTTTCTTCCCCTGTGGAAACAAGAGCAAAACCCATTACACAACGTAACACATGTCCTGGTTTTCATTCTGAGGTCAGTACATCTTTAAAGTATATTGGTTGATTTAATTCTGTAGTTTTTTTCTACTATCCAATGTATCTCCACAGCTGTTGTTCCTTTCTCATTAGCATTTAGAAATTTCAAAGCTAATAAAGCATTATGCAGTCTAATTCTGGGGGTATTTATCATCTCTTTCTGTTTATTTAGCATATCCTTTTGGGTTTGATTTGATCTTTCTAAAACTGCCTGCCATGTAGGATTGTGTGGTGTACCTATAAAATGCTTTATATTACAATAAGCAAACAACTTTCATTTTCCTAGGAAAATATGCTAGAGCATTGTATGACTTTATTTGTACATGTATATCCATAATGGCTATAATTTCTAGAAAATGTTTGGTTACTGTATCAGCCTTTTCCAGACTCAAGGAAATTGTCCATTGAAAACCTGAGTAAGTATCAAAGGTATAGAGAACATATTTGAGTTTTCCAAATTCTGCAAAATGAAACATATCCATCTGACATATTTCATTCTTTTGAGCACCCTTTGGGTTACCTCCTGCAGGTAGTGTGTTTGGTTGTACAAAGAACAAGTAGGATACTTCCTTCTAATTTCCTTGGCTTGTTGCCACACAGTGGAAAAGTATTATTTTAAACTTTTGCTAATGACTTGATGTTTTTCATGAAATTCTGAGGCCCTCAGCACATTTCCAATCAAAAATTGATAAATTTCTGCATTACCTCATATTAGAGGACCTAGCAGAAATATATATATGCACATATATATACATAAATATATATACTTATTAATGATTATATATACACATATGAATCATATATATGATTCATATTCCTGATTTTATCTTGTAACTAAATAAATAATAATGTTAATTCTGTGTCATCTAGTATAAATTCAGCAGTTTCAATATAGAAAACAACTCTTTCTGCATATTGAGAATCAGTAACTATGCTGACATGCTCTTTAAAATCCCTTAGTACATTGGGAATAGCATATGATTCTGACTTTTTGGACAGAAGCATAAGGGCTTTGATCCACTCTATTTAAATTTTCTGATTTGCAATGTCTTTCCTGATTTATTTGCATCAGTAGAGAATGGAGGGCCTCAAACTATTGGTGTTTCCCATACAATGAGAGGAAGGACCCAGTTATGATGTGGAGTTCCCTTCTGTATGCCATGAATATGTTTTATTATTATTTGTCAATAAAGAAGCTACTTCAGTCTATATTGGGGCAGAATACAGCCAGCCTGGAAGTGATAAAGAGAGAGAGTGGGCAGAATCAGAGGGATGCCATGTAGCCAGAGAAGGACACTCCAGACTTTACCCAGCAAGGTACAGCCTCGTGGCAATACACAAAATAATAGAAATGGGTTAATTTAAGATGTAAGAGTTAGGTAATAAGAAGTTTGAGCTAAAAGACCAAATAGTGTTGTAATTAATGTAGTTTCTGTGATCATTTTGGTGTGGGCAGCCAGGAAACAAAAGAACAGTCTCTGTCTACAAGTGTCATGTTAACATGGGCAACTACATCCATATAAAACCCAATAAAGCTTGGGAAGGAATGCTAGACACAAAAGAACAGAGTTAAGCATTTCTTCTTGATGGCAGCATTTTTCTAGGGTGGGCTTTGTTTGCTGGTGGTGCGCAGAAGCACAACTCCTTTAAGAGGCTTCCTGACTCAGTTTTGGCAGCAAAACTGCGCTGCTTCTTTAAGAGTCGGCTTTCTGGTTCATGCTGCTAGCACCAACTCTGGCTCTTTTGAAAGTTCCTGCACATAGATGGGGTCTGTGAGTGCTGTGCTACTACTTGCTTAATGGTGACATAGACCCGCAGCATTCCTGGAGCTGGGATGGTAAGAATGGCTTGCAGAGACAATGACCATCCTTTTGCCATGTTAGAATGGGCAGACCCAACAGGCAGGGCTACTGAGTTGGTCCTAGCCACATCTGCTTAGTATTGTTTTTAAAGGCACTCCTGATCACAAAATGATTGCAGGTAAGCAATAAAGACAGATTCAGACAACAGCAAACCTCTGTACTGGTACAGTGTGCTTTAAAAATGTATGTAAGCTTGGTAGAGAGAAGAAAAAGAATATACATAGTTATAAAAATAAATAGTTTTAAAAATAAAATGAAGTCCTTAAAAATGACAGTAAAAGTAATATAAAAGAGTATAAACAGTCACAGATTAAAGGAGTAAAGAAAATAAGCCACTTAAGGATGGAATATACACAGAGAATTTCTTTGAAATTCTTGACTGTAGAGATTGATTCTGGGGACCGCTAAGCTAAACCAACATATGTATTTTAAGGTATCTTGTTGGGAGCTATAGGTTCCTGGCCCCTTGACTTTCTTTGTCTGCAGCTGCTCTAAGCAGGACTCCTTGATGGCAGACTGATGAGACCTACAGCTGAAAGATCCCTAGAGGTGGGTGTGGCTAAGGATCCTTATATAAGCTGCCCCTGAGCACAATAAAGGGGCATTGACACTCTTGTGTCAAGAGGGACCCATGTCCATGTCTCCTTCTCTCTGTGTTTGTATGTTTTTAAGTCTCCAGCTTAGTTCCCGGCTCACATACTGATCCTGTAGTAACACAGGAGCTGCAGGACCATCAGTTTCTACAGGACCATTTGGCTTTTAACAGTGGAGATTCCCAGTGAGATCGGGAGCTAGAGAGATGCTGAGAAGATCCCTCAGGAATGGTGAGGGTGGATTTTATGGTGTTTATGTGTTTTCATCCCCAGGCTCTTGCCTGATAGCAGTTCCAGCTGGCACCACAGCAGGAGGCACCACTAAGATAGGGAACCAAAGGTTCTCTGAGGGACACCCTCCAAAAGGCTGATCAGCAGGAAAATAATAAATTGAAGGCCTCAAAGATTTTTAAAGAGGAAAAATAAAAAAGAATAGGATTTTAAAGAGACAGAGTATAGGAAACAGGGAATGTATACAGATGTATGGTATTGTGTTGTCTCTTGTGTTCTTGACTGTAGAAAAGACATTTGATTCTGGGAACTGCTAAAAAAAGGTATTTTGACTTTAAAATATGGGCCTAAGGATTTGATGCTTTGGAAAAGAGGTTCTGCTTTTGTCTCCACAGATGATGAGAACCTGTGGATTCATTCCAGATTAACATGATTTGATATACTGAGAACCCCTGAAATGTTGCTGTGATTACCCCTAAAGATATAACACCCCCAATCAGAAATAAGTATTTTAAGAGAGAAAAGCTATGCCCAAGTTCCCTAAAAGATTGTTTAAATGGGGCCCCTTCCACCATTTCAGAGAGTCGAGCCTGCTTCCTGGAGTTCTGCTCTACTTCCCACATCATTTTGTACCCAGATTGAGTACATCTCAGGCCAGAAGATGGCTGGAGCATCAGCCCATCTGAATTATATTGATTATGGACAGTCTTTGCTTCTGCTGGTCTTTTGCACAGCCTTGCAGCCCACTGCAGTCTTTTGGCAGGAGTGATATATTCTCTGTGTGCACGGATGAGTTTCTCCCACAAAAGGTTGTTCAGCCCTATCATTTGGCTGTCCCGCAGGTGTTGTATACTGCCTATCTGGGAAGTCTTAGAACATTTGGCAAAATCCCTGAAAGTGATGAGGAGCAGTTTAACTGGCTCCAGTTATTTTATCCAGAATGGACCAGCTTATATCAGTAAAGGCTTTCAAATTGTTCTGTGACACTTATGACATCCTTCATAAGACAGGAATGCCTTACAATCCCCAGAGACAGGCTCATCAAACTCTCAAATACTATATTCATAAAAATATTTTTAAAAAGGGGAGTGTAAGTACTCCTTGGGTATCTGGCAGTTTGTGTTTCATTTTTGCTGAATTTTTATGCATTTTGTGCTAAATGTTGGCATGGTATTGTGGTTTGTGGCCAGAGAGCATTGTTCATTATGGTGATGGGAACTGTGATCACTTTACAAGAATGTTAGCAAGGATTCTTAGAAGTTTTGTTTCTAGAATCCAGCCCAATGTGGTTTATTGTCTGCCTTCATGGGATGGTATCTCTGTGGGCTTCATGCCTGTTTAAATTTTGACCCTTGGCTGTGCAGGATTCCACCTTGTTTAATAGCACAGCAAGATGAAAAACTACAGCCAAAATAGGGCTTCTCATGTCGCTGTCTGTGGCTATCTACACCATAAATGATCCTGGCCTTAACTGTTCTCAAGTTGTGTGTATTTTGAACAGCTGTTGAGCTAATGAGATGATTGCCACTCTGGGCCAGGTTCTGGGCTTGGTGGCTATTCCAGTGAGTCAACTATTGCTGAGCTGCCCCA
>LOEQ01003112.1:33381-64271 GCA_001685075.1 Bramus lutescens | reverse complement strand
AGGCTGCCCAGAGACATAGGCTCCACCTACACCAATTGGAGGAAGAACCATCACCTGTAGCTATAAATACTCCAAACCCAGATGGGTATAAGGCAGTTTAATAATACATTCAATGACACAAAGAGCAATAAGGCACCATCAGAACCTAGTGGTTCTGTAACAGCAAGATCTGAACATACCAACACAGATGAAGAAGAAGAAAATGACTTAAAAATATTTGATGAAGATGATAGAGGCACTTAAAGAGGAAATGAAAAATTCTTTTAAAGAAATGAAGGAAAAGACAAACAAAAAATTAGAAGAAATCAATAAATCTTTTAAGAAAGCCAAAAGAAACAACCAAACAGGTGAAGGAAACCATTCAAGACTTGAAAATTGAAATAGAGGCAATAAAGAAAACAGAAACTGAAGGATTTCTGGAAATGGAAAATCTGGGTAAACAAACAGGAACCACAGATACAAGTATAATCAACAGAATGCAAGAGATGGAAGAGAGTCTTTCAAGTGTTGAAGATACGATAGAGGAAATAGATTCATCAGTCAAAGAAAATGTCAAATCCAACAAGTTATTAACACATGATATCCAGGAAATCTGGGACACCATGAAAAGACTAAACCTAAGAATAATAGGGATAGGAAAAGAACTCCAGCTCAAAGGCATAGAAAATATATTCAAAATATCATAAGAGAAAACTTCCCCAACCTAAAGAAGGAAATGCCTCTGAAGGCACAAGAAGATTACAGAACATGAAATAGACTGCACCACAAAAAAATCCCTCGTCCTTGTCATGCAATAATCAAAACAACAAACATACAAAATAAAGAAAGAATATTAAGAGATGCAAAAGAAAAGAGCCAGGTAACATATAAAAGCAGACCTCTCAGAATTACACCTGACTTCGCAATGGGGACTCTGAAGATGAGAAGGTCAAGGACAGATTTTTTTACAGACACTAAGAGACCATGGATGCCAGCCCAGACTACTATACCCAGAGAAGTTTTCAATCACCATTGACAGAGAAAACAAGATATTCCATGACAAAACAGATTTAACAATACCTATCCACAAATCCAGTGTTACAGAGAGTACCAGAAGGAAAACTCCAACCCAAGGATGTTAGCTACACCCACGAAATCACAAGCAATAGATGATTTCACACCAGAAACTTTCAAGGAATGGAACCAGAAACACACTACCAACAACAACAAAACCAGAACATAACAGGAATTAACAATTACTATTGATTAATATTCCTTAATATCAATGAACTCAACACACCTATAAAAAGACACAGGCTAACAGAATGGATATGAAAACAGGATCCATCCTTCTGCTGCATATAAGAAACATACCTCAACTTCAAAGATAAACATTACCTCAGAGTAAAGAATTGAGAAAAGGTTTTCCAATCAAATGTCCCTAAGAAACGAACTGGTATAGATATTCTAATATCTAGACTTCAAACTAAAATTAATTAAAAGTGATGGAGAAGAATATTTCATACTCATCACAGGAAAAGTCCACAAAGATGAAATCTCAGTTCTGAACATTTATGCCCCAAAGACAAAGACACCCACATTTGTAAAATAAACATTATTAAAGCTTAAAGCACACATCAAACCCTGCACACTAATAGCTGGAGACTTCAATACCCCACTCTCACCAATAGACAAATCTACCAGACAGAAACTTAACAGAGAAATAAGGGGACTAATGTTCCCATATAACATAACAGATATCACGACTAAAATGGACTTAATAGACATATATAGAACATTTCACCCAAACAAAAAGAGTATACCTTCTTTTCAGCATCTTATGAAACCATCTCTAAAATTTACCACATACTCTATCACAAAGCAAATCTCAACAGATAAAAAAAGGAATAACCACCTGTATCTTATCAGATCACTATGGCTTAAACTTAGAATTCAACAACAACACAAAATCTAGAAAACCTGCAGTCTTATGGAAACTGAACAATGTTCAATTGAATCACCACTGGGTTAAGGAAGAAATGAAGAAAGAAATTAAAGGCTTCCTATGACACAACTAAAATGAGAGCACATCATACCCAAGCTTATGGAATACTTTCAAAACAATGCTAAGAGCAGAGTTCATAGCACTAAGTACCTACATACAGAACCTGGAGAAATATCACACTAGCAACTTAACAACACACCCTCTAGAACAGAAAGAAGCAAACAACCCAGGAGGAGTAGATGACAGAAAATAATCAAACTGAGGGCTGAAATCAATAAAGTAGAAAAAAGAATCAATGAAACAAAGGGTTGGTTCTTTGAGGAAAATCTTTAAGATAGACAAACCCTTATCCAAACTAATCAAAAGGCATAAATGAAAACAAAATCAGAAATGAAAAGGGAGATAGCAACAGACACCGAAGAAAACAAGAAAATCATTAGGTAATACCTCAAAACCCTGTACTCCACAAAACTGGAAAATCTAAAAGAAATGGACAATTTTCTGGGTAGGTACGACTTACCAAAATTAAATCAAGACCAAATAAACTACTTAAATGGACCTATAACCCCTAAGGAAATAGAAACAGTTATTAAAATCCTTCCAATCCAAAAAAGGTAAGATCTTCTGAGTAATCTGGGAGGGGAAGGAGGAGATGGGGTGAAGAGGAAGTAGAACATGAACGAGCAGGACAGCTGAGATGAAAGAGGGACAGAGGGAGAACAAGGAAAGAGCTATCTTGATAGAGGGAGCCATTATGGGGTTAGGGAGAAACCTGGTGCTAGGGAGATTTCCAGGAATCCACAAAGATAAACTCAGTTAAGACTCGTAGCAATAATGGAGAGGGTGTTTGAACTAACCTTCCCCTGTAATCAGATTGATGACCACCCTAATTGTCATCATAGAACCTTCATCCAGAAAGTGATGGAAGGAGATGCAGACATCCACAGCTAAGCACTTGGCTGAGCTTCTGGAGTCTAGTCATAGAGAGGGAGGAGGGATTATATGAGAAAAGGGGTCAAGATCATGATGGGGATACCCACAGACACAGTTGACCCAATCTCATGGGAGCTCACTGGCTCTACACTGACAACAGGGAGACCTACATAAGCCCAAACTAGGCCCTCTGAGTGTGAGTGACAGTTCTGTGACAGTCTGTGGGGCCACTGGCAGTAGTAGTACCAGGATTTATCCCTAGAGCATGAACTGGCTCTTTGGAGCCAGTTCCCTATGGAGAGATACGGTATTCAGCCTGGATATAGGGAGGAGGGGCCTAGTCCTGCCTCAACTTGATATGCCAGTCTTTTTGACTCCCCATGGGAAGCCTTACCCTTTCTGAGGAGTGGGATGGGAGATTGGGTTGGAGGAAGATATATGATGATGCAGGAGGAGGGGAAGAAGGAGAAAGTGTGGTTGGTATGTAGTATGTAGCATGCCCCAATATTTCTTCTTACTTCCACCCATGGGGGATTGCCCATAATAGGAAGTGAAAACATTAGTGTAGCAAAGAGAAGGACTCTACTTTGTATCTAAAGCCACAAAATAATCCTCACTATTGCCCTCCTTCAATTACCTAATACAAGCTTAGTTCTTCCCTTTCACATTCACCAAGCCTGTGCTTCTGGCCCTGCCTCCCAGGGTGCTGCATTCTTCCTATATACTCCTAAATGAACCAGTTTCCAAAGGCTTGTCAGTGACACCCTGTTCGCTTTCCTGAAGATGGACGTTCCTGAGCTGACTTGGGATAGGTCAGCTCCCCCTAGTTCCTTCAAGTAGCCTCGACTTCCTCTGTCATTTGTCATACTTCATCCCCATTAGTACATCTTATCAATCACCCCTCACTCTGGACTGTTGTGAAGTACTGCATTGGTCAGACTCTCATTTCCCATTGTTTGAGACAGAAACGAATAATATATTGGCATCTAACTCACTGTCATCTTTTCTAAGTTTCCTCTCCATTTAGAAAATATATAAGGGCACTTCAAGATAAAACTCAGGGAAAATATAGCAGAAAGTAAGTATGTGTATCAATTCTCTATAAAAGAGCATTTCTGATCTGAAAGAGAATAAATAAAATTTAAAAAGTCTTTAAAGTGTGTGCTGTGTGTATGTGTACAGAGAGATATATATAAAGAGAAAGAAAGATTACATTTAAAACAGACAAAAAATGTCTACAACAAATACAGTAAATAACTTTTTCTTTTTGGTTGTCTGAGATTCCAAGGCAGGGTTTCTCTATGTAATAGTCCTGGCTGTCCTGGAACTAGCTCTGTAGACCAGACGGGCCTCAAACTCACAAAGATCCACCTGCCTCTGTTTCCCAAGTGCTGGGATTAAAGGATGTGCCACCATTGCCCAGCAGGTAAATAACTATCTTGATATTATCAAAATATATAAAAATGAAAGATAAAAAAGCTAAAGAATATTTGACATGATGCTCAACACCAATAAAACTGCAAATTAAAATGGATTACCACTTAATAAATAAACATTTTATTATGTTTATATCCAGTGTACAAGGATTATGAAGAGACAACACTCTTACATGTAGTAAATGTAACAGACCTATAAAACATTCTGAAAGGTAATTGATAAATGAAACTACACAGCCTGTATTCACATTCTGCACGTCTATTCCTCACTCAATCTAAAACACTACAAACAAATAGCTCTGCCGGAGCTGACCGTGCCAGATGCTGCACCTTCCCTGATTAGATACTCTATCCATCATAGCTTTACACAATCATTCAAAGCAAGATAATAAGTAATTATTATGATGATTTTACAAGTGAGAATTCTGTAAAAATGAAATTAAGAGAATCTTGACCCTTGGGTGCCTTGGTTTGGGTAAATGTCCTCCAAAGACCCATGTGCTAAAAAGTAATTACCAAGCTGTATCAGTCAGGGATAGCTGGAGGAACAGAACTTATGGAATTAGTCTCATCTGTCTATCTATCTGTCTATCTATCTGTCTGTCTGTCTGTCTGTCTGTCTGTCTGTCATTATCTATCTAGTTCCTGGAGAGAGTCATTATCTTTAGTCCATGATAAAAGCCATTCTTCTGTTAGTGAAGGAATCAGTTTGGCTGGAATGAAGATCACATGTGCAAGAAGGAATGCCAAGCAAGCAAAAGGCAAATGATCTCCCTCTGGCACACCCTTTTAGTTATCAGGGCTGGCACCAGAGGGACCTGCACACATCTGGGAATTTTTTTCCACATTAGTTACAGCAAATGGGATAATTCTTCCTGTGAAAAGCTGACACTAAATCCATCACAGGTACTCTATGATGATTTCAGGACCCTTAAGAAGTCTGCACCTAATTGGTGTATACCTGAATGAGACACTGGAACCTGACTTCTTTCTATTCCTTTCTTCGTCAAGTCCCACATACAAAGCAAGCAGATTTTTCTCTGCCACACACTTTCTCATATTTTATAATTTCACCATAGGTCCAACAGTAATGAGGGAATTAAATTTCTGAAACCATGACCAACAATAAACCTTCCCTTTTTATAAGTTTATTGCCACATGTGTTTTGTTATAGTAACAGTCAACTCACTCACAAACTTTCTTGACTCTTGCACAATGGAACTCAGAGGCAATCTCAGGGCTACTTCTCTAAGCACAGCATGACTAATAGCAATTGAATGTATAAACTGTTCTTATTATCCAAAAATAAGAGAAAACTGGAAATCAAGGCAATCTTGAAAAACATTGTATATTTGCATGCCTATTATTTGTTCAAAGCCCAGACTTGTCCTAAGATTGATGGGTACAAATCTACATGAATGAATACATATACCTCAAAAATGAGGCTCGAGAAACATTTCTTTAACATGGGAAATTATTATGTATTGCAGGCCACTGAAAAAACTTTATAAGTGATGATCTCAGTTTTATAAGACAATAGTTCTTTTTTTAATTGATTTTTATTGAGATCTACATTTCTTTAGTAAAGGTCACAGATCATGTCTGAGTTGTTCTAGTTCACTTTCAGGAATCCACAACTGACCCTCTTACCTCTCCCAAACATACAAAGGACTGCAATGCAAAGCCCAAGTTCCGGCCATTATATGCATCTTTGGTGTTTCCCAGTAGATTAATTGCTACAATGTGTTTGCACCGCAAGCCTCTACACTAGCCTGCAGACTGTGGCCATTGTGATGATGAAGCAATAAATAAAACAGCTGCACTTATGTTTCTTTCTGACTCAATTCTTACCTCATTACCGNNNNCCCATACACAACATTCTTTTACAAGTCAGTCGGTGGGAAGTGTATGTTGGAAAGCAAATGTGATCTGGAAACAAAGGGCTCCAACAATCACCAGAAATTAAATCACCGTGGAATATAGAAATGCATTCTCTTCAGAAAATGTGTATTTCCCCCAAATAATCATAAACCTCTGTCTTTATTAGTAAAAGGAATGAATGAAAGGAATTAATAATTTAAGCAAAAGTAAGCAATTGTGGGAAAACTGTATTAAAGGCAGACCATCCTACCCGCAAATCCTGTTTAATGTCAAAGTGAGCCTGACAAACCATATACACCCTCTGAACCTCAGTTTGTTCCTGTAAAAATTAGGAATGATGATTGGCAGCACTGATATGAGGGCTGCGAATAAACAAAACTAAGCTGCAGTAAAATAGATCTCAGAGTCAGTGCTCCACAGCGAGAACTCAGAGCACGTTCCCGCGGCCAGCACTTTGTAATTTAATAAGGTTTTCCTAGCAGCCATATGTGGGATTGTTCCCAGTTCAGTGGGGAACCTACTTAAAGGCCTACCCTTGACTCTTAGAGTTTCCCTGGCCTGTGCATCTGCCTGAAATGACAATGGGAGCAGGAAGAACAGGACAGGCTTTTGATTCCTCTTCTGAGTCTCGGGACCAGCTCAGTGAGTGATTATGCCATTAACATTCTGTCCTTCTCCTGCACCGCTTTATTTAAAATACCTCAACAGCAGTGCAGAAAGCAAACTTACCTTAGCCCAGGTAAAGTTTGTTATCCTGTGGCACATTCTTGCTATGTCATTAAATGCTCTAGAGTAAATCTCCTTGCTCTGTGGTTTAATAAGGAATCGCTCAGAGTGGTAGAGTCAATTATAGGCCTGCTCCATGCTTCCCACCACGGAAAAGGATTGACAAATGACACACAGAGGCCTGGTTAGAGAGAGGAGTCACTTTTCTCTTAACTGCAACTTAATCAGCATGGTAGTCCCAGTGCTAATGAATATTAGACGGAAGACATTTCAGCCTGAAGTGCGCCAGGGACCTTCACTAAGGCAGTCATTTTGCAGATAAGAAAACTGAAGCTGAAACAGTGAACAAACCTCACTAGGCTGTGGCAAGCACTGGATATAAGCTTGGTTAATGAAAGACTCTAGTCAGAAGGCTAGACTTTAACACACAAAAACATAGCTAAGGTATGCTGGTGGCCTGCCATAATTGGATGCTATCCTAAGTGCTGTATCCATGTCAGCTTAGGATGCTTGCACAAAGCATTCACAGACAAGGAGATGGACATGTAAGTTAGTTTAATGACCTAAAATATCACACAGGTAAAAACGATAAAGGTGACCTTTTATCCAAAAGAAACTGTCACCCAAAATACACACACTTAGGAGTCTAGTCCTGCATTCCTGCTTTAAAAAATGACTTGTCTCTCCAATTCCCTTCAACATTAATAGTAATCAAGTTCAACCACCAACCTCGCTTGTCTTGACCCCTGATACAGCTTCCTAGCCAGTCTTACCTCCTGTCTTCTCCCTACATTATTCTTCCCAGTATCATCAAACTGATCTTCAGGAAAACTCATTGAATCTTCCCTTTCCCTATGGTAAGACCTTGCAGTGTTTCTCCATTAGCCCAAGTCTATAAAACAGCCTACCAATGGGTTTTGGGACTCTTCTTTATCTTTTTGTCTGGAAACACACCAGCAATACTGAGCTTCATTCATTTGCTAAAAGCTATATGTCATGTGATCACGATTTCCTGTTGTTCTCCTATTAGAGCTGACTTCCATTTATCTCCAGTGCAAGCTTAGATGTGGCTGACTTAGGGAAGGACCCATTTCTCCCACAAAACTGGCAATGCTAAGATAAAAACTCCCCGTGAACTGGTTTCTTACTTTCTTGGACTAGAATCTAATGAAATTTGCCTATACATCATTGGGTAGGTTCAGAAGACATGGTTGTACACAGAATATTCTATCTTACCTAAAATCCCTTGTCTGATTTCTAGAAGAAACTAAATCTTCTTGATCAATCTCACTATTTCTCTAAAAGAAATGAACCTTATTTATACCACATCAAAAGGAAATCCTTAAATGTCATCATTATAGTCATGTGCCAAGCCACCAGTTAATGCCTGAAGTGTGTTGCCAAGTAGTTTTTGGGTACCCAAGGCTTCAAGTTGCCTCACAAGGAACATGATGCAGCTAATACGTGTTTATGTGTTAAGCAACTGTCTATCTATGCCTCCATCCTGGGTCTCTAATGCTTGCTGTCACTTCTTGCCTCCATCTGCTGCCTCTGTACATTATGACGAGAGAAGTTTTTATTGGACCTCATGTATCACTGAGAAAGGTAGCAAAGGAGATAATCTCCAAACCAATGTACTGAGATATCCTGAGAAACCTGCTCTCTAGCCTAAGAACTATTTGGACCAATCACAGACATGTGTTTTAGACTAATCACAGGCATTAAAGCTTGTGTTAAAACCAATTACAGTCATTAAAGGCTGTGTTTTAGACCAATCACAATCATTAAAGCTTGTATTTTGAGCCTATCACAATCATTAAAGTTTGTGTTTTGGCCAGTCATAGCTTTGCCACCAGTCATAGTAACCTTTCTACTCGGGAAGGGGAGGAAGTGATCCCCCTCTGGCCCATCTGTAAACAGTTCATTAGGTTTGTGACAGCACGAGTTTCAGTATAAACAGTCCTAGATTGTGACTGTGCTTTCAGAAGCCACAATAAACAGCTGCTGCCTCTGCATGATTGTCTCAAGACACCTATAGAATGTTCAAGATGGCTGGTGATGGCATAAGGCTCTTTCAGCTGGCTGTTGGCAGTCCTAGTTCTGGACAACTGGGGCAGTAAGAAGGAAATCAATGGTTTCTAATTAGAGAGTCAAATTTTCCCAAGTGTCTTTGCTTATTTATTAAAAATGGGCATTAAAGGATGTGATAATAATATAAACTTAAAGAACTTATTATTAGATTAACAGTGATTTTTAATAGATTTGAACAATTCTCAATCACTGCCAAATTCCCAGGGGAAGGTGGCTCCCCAGAGTCTATCACTACAAGTACTTAGAAAGGGAGAGAATCAGTGAAGAACTGATCTTTTTTTCTTAGATGATGATCAAACCCAGGACTCACTCTTACCAGGTACGAAATTTACAAATAAGTTGTGTTTCCCATAGACCTAATATATTTCATTTTAATGTGCTCATTTGTTAACATGTGACTATTCTTCAGCCTTACAGGGGTATCATAACATGGATATACATGTTGTCTATATGGATGTTCACAGATTCAAAACTGTTTCAAGATACATGAATATGTCTTCACTATTATACAACAATACATCCATAAAACATTAGTAAAAACTTATATGTGTTCATATTGCATGGAGACTTGGTCTTTATTAAAATGACTGAGACCAAATGAGGTAAGGATGAATGCACTCCAGATTTAAGAAGGCAGTTATAAATGGCGCACTCATTGCAGGTTTCTTGGCTAAGACCCAATGCTTAGGGCTGATTCAAAACTCAGAAGTTTCAGGGGACTCTTGATTTATAAGAACTATTGGTCGAGAACTAATTCCACTACTGCTGAGGCAGCTGCAAAGATTCAAAGGCCACTCGAAGACTGGACACAAGCTGGTCCCTCAGCCAGGGGAAATCTCATCTGTCCAGTAACGATAGTAGCTATTCAGAAAGAGAAACAGTTAACTTGACTTGTAGAAAGAGAAAATTCCCTTGAACAAAAGTAACGGCATGTACAAAGCTCATGCAAAGAGGCAATGTACAGTGTACAACCGACATTGAAGAAATACTAGTGCAAACAGCTGCCAAGCATGAGTTATTTCAGATAGTGACCTGGATGTCAGAGCAATGAACCCCAAAGCTTGACAAAGGGGTTTACTTTGAAGCCAAGGACTTACATATAGCTTAAACTATCATTGTCAAGACTGGGTTTCCAAATACTCCACTATTTTTGCTACTGTAAAGTATCTAGAATATGAAGTGCAGATATTGATTAGTTAAGGGACTATTGAGAAATGCCTGGGGAGGTAAGGCTGGTTCAGTTCCTCAGCAGCATGCAGGAGTCTTTGTCAGTAGTCCCCAGCACTGCATCTATAATTTCCAAGTGCTGCATTGGAAGTGGTGGAACAAGGAGGCAAACAAATTAGAAGTTCTAGATCATTTTTGACTACCAAATGAGTTCAAGAGTAGACTGGAATATGTAAGACCCTGTCTCAAAAACAAACAAACAGACTAATTAGTGAATTAATAAGAGATGATTAAGATAGCACAATACAACAGTGCTATAGTAAAAAAAGAGATGTCAGTGGAAGTTATCAAAGGATTTTAAACAAGAAATCAGGAAACAGTGCTTTTAGTGTTGAAACATGCAGAACTAATTGAAGATACAAGACCAAAATAAAACAAAGTAAGTGACTGAATGCATAAAAGAAAACTAGAAAGGTTTATAATAAGCCTGAGGACCTGAAGAAGAGAAGATGCAAGTAAGCAGTGAAGGAAAATGAGGAACCTTTTAAAATTAAGTTTTGGTGCCCACCAGGTTTCAGAGGCATTACTAAAGAAAGGCTACACACAAACTAAATAAAATGACTCAAACGTCAGGCAAGAAGCCCTTGACTCACAATCTGACTCAATAAGTTTTATGGTTTACCAGCCTGGTACGTGGACTCCTCAATACTTCCATCTTTTTCACCAGTACCATTCTACAGTAGCACAGCTCTTTTGAGTTGTGTAACACTCTGCTGTGCCTGGAAAGCATTGTATTCCTGTCTCTGCTCCTCTTCTGCAATGATCCCTAAGCCTTAGTAAAGGAGCTGCAATAATGTTTCATTTAGAGCTGACCATTACACAGTCCCTTATTCTCTGCATCCTAACCAATTGTGAGTCTCTGTATTAATGGCTACTGCAAAAAGAAGCTTCTCCGATGAGGGTTAAGAGATGCACTGACCTGTGGCCATAATGATAAGTCATTAGGAGTCATTTTAATAATAAAAACACGAAGTTGGGTTGGTAGGGAACTAAAGGTGGGTAGATCTGGAGGGAGCTGAAGGGTGAATAAAATCAAAGTATAAAATATGACATTATCAAAGAACTAATAAAAAGTGACATAAAAATAACAGAACTCTTCCATAACAAGGGTTCTTCATACAATATATGCTGATACAAGATCCCTGAAGTCTAATTTCCTAAATGTTTTCATAACAGGGCATCATGTTCTAGTAAAGAGGTTGACAGTCAATGTTTAAAAACCAGCACAAAAATGTCACATTTGGTCAACTACAAGTGTTCTGTAAGTGCACTGTATGAATGAAATTTATCTTGTCATACAGGGCCTGAGTCTATAAGCCAGATTGAACCAAGAGAGCAATTCTGGTCATCACAAGGTTTAGCCATCTGAGACCTGATCTGGGGAATCAAATCTTATGAACTGAAACACATTGGGGGTCAAGAGGCCAATGTAGTATCACACTATTTGCTGTAATGGCACTAAGCAATCATACGGCTGGTTTGGCAGAACAGTGAGCGTGAGAATCCCTATTGTAGAATCATCCTCAGTTTCGTTTCACTTTGAACTGTGTATGAAAGGGCTGGAAGACACTGGGCAATAGACCTAAAGGAGATGCTGAACTTTCCCAGTAGACAAGGCCAAGATGAGTATCAACTTATCTTCATCAGAGAGAGCTCTATGGCAGCGCATCCTAGAAAGGTTCCAGGCACTGAGCCCATCCCTGAGATGCCAGGGGAGGAAAAACACAGGCTTTGAAGTTATAAGAGATAAACCTATGCTTAATGTATTTCCTGGCCTTCATGATCGTTGAAGAGGGAGCTAAACCACATCTCTACTTATAAAATAATAATGGGTGATTATAACATCAAGTAAGAATCAACCAAGCCATTATGAAAATACATACATACAGAGAGAGAGAGATCAATGTATAAGTGATAAGAATACAAGAAATCAGGGGCTGTATATTCCTTATCATCCATTTTATGCTTTTTATGAGTATGTTGATAAGTCAGTGGACATAAAACCCCCTGCAGTGTTGATAAAAATATAGGTCTACAGGTAACCCTTCCCCGTAAGTCTAAGAACACATGGTTCTAGAACAATACTCAGAAATGCATGCTGCCCTGCAACTGGCACAGGTGTTACATGTACGAGTGGTGCTTTAATGAAGTGATACAAGAGACCTCAGTACAATAACTCTAGACTATAGAAGATCGCTTCTAGAAAAACTATATACATGCATTAAGAAATGAATGAAGATATGACTCAAAATCTGAGCCTAAAGAATGTCCAAGGTCCCTGGTCAGGAGTTCCAACAATGCTACAGGCTTGGGAGGGGGCTTGATATTCCCTTTCAAGGCTTGACACAGTATTTTTTTAGACAGTCAAATATCGGTAACATTGTAAACTGAGTAAGATAAAGTAAATCATCTCAGGTTTAAGTGAGAGCATAAAAGATGTTTGCTATCATTTGCTTTGCTTTCTCATAATTTCTAAAGTGGTATGTCAGCATCACATAATTTTTCCATTGCTCATATTTTTCCTCATGAAGGAAATGAAGCTCTATCCGTGTAGCTCGTGGACACAGACATTTCCTAGCTTTCAAACACAGCAGCGAAGACAAGGACTTTTTACCTGAATCTGAACTGTCCGTCTCCCTAAATGCTTTTGTGCATTCCCCTGAGCAGCTGACTTCCCATTTAGTCGTGGTATGAGAGGGAACCAACCATTCTCAAAATCAGGCATTTCTTTCCATTCATCTTGCTCTTCAAGATGCATGAATGTATTAAATCACTCAGTGCTGAGAAGTGGTAGGTCACAGCTCTGCACACCTGGCTTCAAACAAAGTCACTGACAAGAAAACCTCATTAAAAGGAGCTCACTGGATGAAATAATCTTATTCTAAATACGATGTGGGGGGAGCTGGTGGCCATCATGGAGACAAGAGGAAGAGAGCAAAGAGATCTGACCACATTCCACCAGAATAGAAAGACAGAACAAGGAGGGGGGCGCAAGAAGGTACTTTTACTTTTTATGTAGTGTTCACATAAGAAGGAATGACAGAAAGATTCCTTCTGATTTACAACCCATTAGAAGCAAAATTAAAGTGGAGGCTGCCAATAAGAATTTAAAAGTTAGTAGAGAAATAGTTTTAAAATCACCAATCATCACTCCCAAATTTGAGTGCACTTTCAAAGTCTCCAAAACATAAAAAATGTAGCTCTAAACGGGTCTCTATATTTAGGAGGTCTTAGGGTCCCAGCAAGAAATCAAGGAACTGGCAATCAGCACTTTAAGTTCTAAGTGTCCCCGTCAATCAGAAAATGGAACTCTTTTCTCTCTAAAGGTTTATGTGGAATAAGAACTGGGTTCACTCCGGTAAAGAACATTGAAGAAAAAGCCTGATTCATAGTCTAGACCAAATGTCAAATGTATGGGGGATGGGAAGGTCACAGAAAATGGGGAAAGTCTCCACTGTGTAACTCTTAGTGCTTTTAAGATACAAAGAAGTCTCTTCTACAGCTACTGAGATGACAAGCTCTTGCTTCAACCTGAAAAAGGAGGGATGGAATTCCCATTTGTTCCTTTCCTTTTATTTTCCTAAGTGGCTAGAGGTCTCTGTGTATGTTTTTGAAGCGAGGAGTGCTATATAGCTCATGATCTCTTGTACATGTGAAATGGGTTAGGAAAAGAGTGAAGGGATTCAAGAATGTGCCACGTTCTCCTTTAAGGGGCCCTTGCATTGAACATTCTGCTTCTGGTCATGTCTGTGCTTCCTCTCCACCCTCTGTGCCTTGGCAGAATTGGGGGGTTGCATTTATAATCCTAGAATTTAGCTCCTTGAGGTTTCAAGATCACAAATCTGAGGTCATCCAAGAGGCTATCTTGCAAATAGAAATGAAAACAATGAAGTCTCATTGTTGAAAATATAAATTTCATTGACAACCTCTATCCCTGTATCTTAAGCTACTAATGCTACATATTAAATCTTCATATTTTGGGCAGCTATTAACAGAGACTTAGGGCTGTGCAGGCATTTTTTGCTGTTCTAGCCACTGCTGTTTGATACATTTGGAAGAATGCTATCTGTAGAATTTCAAACCAGAATTACAGCAAGGAATTAAAAAAATATATGTTGATATATTTATGCTTACAGAAGCTTCCTATTTTCTTAGAATGCTGTTAGTTACTATCACAGATCCTCTCAGCTCAAACTGAAGAGAGTTACCCTTTAGCATGTTTATTTTTCTTTGTTAAAGTACTTTTTTTTTAGTTTGCAATAGAATTACTTAACTTTGTCTCTTTCCTTTTCTCTCTCTAGCCCCTCCCAGCTATCCTCTCTTCAACCCCTCCAACGCCTTTCACTATCAAGTTGGTAGATTAATAAAAATGGGTTAATTTAAGATGCAAGAATAGGAATTTTAGCTAGGATTATGCCTGAGTCATTGGCCCAACACTGCTGTAATAATTATGTAGATTTTTGTGTAATTATTCAGGACTGGGTGTCCAGGAAACAAAAGTTCAGTCTCTGTTTACATTCTGTGTTTCAGAGGCGGACTGTAGGATATCCTTCAAAGTTCAACAACACAAGCAAATTACCAACTGGAAGCATCTCAAGCTTCTCTTCTCTAAGCCCCTCTCAATTCTGCACTCCAAAGATTTGGAGTGCATGAACCCAGGGTAGTTGAGGCTCATTCTTCCTTTACTGTCATGTAACTCTTAAATGATTGACTCATTGATTTATTGTCATATGGCCACTTTAGACATTCCTTCTCTCCCTGCTTCCATGGTGAGGTAATTCGCTCAAGGCTATAAAACTAATGGTGAACAGGGATCACTGGCTCCACAACCTTATAAAACTAATAGTGGATCAGGGATCTCTGGCTCCATCATCTAGGATTTCATAGTTAGCATTATTGGTCTTCTCTCCCTAATGTCTATCAAAATAGTAACTCCTTGTTAGAAGTGAGCAAATATTTACCTATTAAAAGTGAGTGAGCGAGTTACCAATCAGATCCATTTTCTGCTAAGGTCCACAGTACTGCCCTGGTTAGGCTTTTCTGGTCAGTCTTTTCTTCAAATCCTCATTTTTCTGGGTTAAATAGGATAATCCACCCAAAATCTTAAAGATATTTCTACAGACGTCCTATGTGCATCTTCATCTGCTTCCTGTGAAAATTAACATCACAGGGCAGAAACCTGACATCTGGAAATTCTTATTGTGCCCTGTAGATTCTACTTTAGAAAGAAGCAATTAGATTAGGGAGGATATTGATTAAAGTCGTGGCCATAATATTTTTTCTCCAAATACTGAGAATTGAGTTAGTCAATTGAACAAAGTTTTAAACTCTAAAGCTATAAAAACTTCTTGATTTTTGTGTTCGTGGAACAGTGAAGTCCATTGTGACCAGACAATTAAGCAGATAGCTGGACACAGAAGACAAAGGACACAATTATCTCTTGTCTTGTAGGTGTTTTATACTTTGACAGCATGGTTTAAAGCCAAGCTGCCTTTGGGTTGCTTCCATAGCTATATGTACATGCTTATCCAATACATTTTCTCTCTTGTTTCACATGAGTTACCTGGAGAGATTTCACACAGACAACACTTTATCTCCAGGTCCTCTGCAAATTTTCTTCCATCCTTGGCAGCACCCCAAAGAGCTTTGCCTCCCCAATCCCCACAGTCCACATTCCTCATCTGCTCACAAACTCGTATTTCTACAACAAGTTTTCCAGATGATTTCCACACCAACCAATGCTACACTCCAATGCTGCTTCCTTATCCAAAGGCACCCTGTACAGGTTCAGTTATCACCCAATCCATTTCAAACCTGATGATCGATCCTTCATACACACCTTGTGTTGTAGAATATTTGTTTAATAAGGCAAAGATGAATAACACTTGTTTATGCTGCATTTGTTTAACTATGTAAAGATGTGTGGGATTTGTGTTAATTGAATAAAATTAACCTGGGCTCTGAGAGGTGGGGTTAGCAAGTAGTTGACAGGAAGTAGCAGAGAGGAGCATAGCATGGGGTTTTTAGTTGGGGCAGTATGGAAGGAGAGAGGGTCCCAGGATGCCAGCCAAGAGAGAAAGCCAGTTCCTACTCTGACTCTCTGAGCTCACAGGTTTTTCACCCTAGCCTTTGAATATCAAGTTTTATTAGAATGATAGAGGTTTGGTTAAATCTAATTTTAGCAGCAGGAATAGAGCTATTGTCTGGTTATGTGGAATATCCTTCTGTAAATGTGATGTTTTTATTGATTAATGAATAAAGCTTCTTTGGCCAATGGCTTAGCAGAATAAAGTCAGGCAGGAAATCAGAACAGAGAGACGAGAGAGAGACAGAGGCAGAGACAGAGAAACAGAGAGAGAGAGACAGAGTGTGTGTGTGTGTGTGTCAGAGAGAAGCCATGTAGCTGCCAAAGGAGACAGACACCAGACCCTTACCAGTAAGCCACAGCCTTGTGCCAATACACAGATTAATAGAAATGGGTAAATTTAAGTTGTAAGAATTAATTAGGAGCCTGAGCTGACAGGCCAACCAGTGTTCTAATTAATACAGTTTCTGTGTGATTATTCGGGTCTGAGCTGCCAGGAAATGGACGAGCAGTCTCCACTTACAGTCTGGGGGCACAGAGTTCCCTCCAGACTATGGCCTTAGCAGCCACCTGCTAGCGATTTAAAGTGCAGCCACTGTGAGGAAGGTAAAACAGCACTACTGGCCAGTCCCAGCACCTTCCACACCTGTGATCTTCTCTAATACCTTGTGCAAAATGTAACAACGTCAGCAGCAGTGCAGCAACAAGTCAGAGGAGTCCAGCTATGTCACCTTGTACCACTGAGCACTGGTGGAGACGTTCCCTCTAGAAATCTATCTTCACTGGGTTTGCGCACACACTGGCTTTGCTTTTCTCCTATCAGGTTGAAGTCCCTAGGCTTCAATCACTATATGCAAACCTTCTAAAAGTTGCATTACACTCTTCCTACATCTCTCACCCTTAATATTGCTTCCATGTAATAATTGTAATAGTTAAATTCATATGGAACTCCTATGGTAATTATTATTAAATTCACATGAACTCCTATGGTAATTATTATTAAATTCATATGGAACTCCTATGGTAATTATTATTAAATTCATATGGAACTCCTATGGTGTTTCACTTGCTTTTCTCCAACACCAAATGAAGCAATTTAAGGGATTATGGACTTCTTTGGCTCCCAGTTCAGGTTATAGTCTGCTGTGGTGGGTAAGCCACTGTAGACACACAGCATCTGCAGACACACACCACCTCCAGGGAGCAAAGGGAAATGAATGATTCTTCCAGCTGCTTTCTTCCTTCTACTCATTACAAGGTTCTAGTTCATGGTATGGTCCTATCCACATTTAATATCCATCTTTTCTCACATCAGTTAACCTAAGCTAGGTAACTTCTCACAATCACACCAGGGGTGTTTCTCCTAGGTGATTTTAGATTTCATCAAGTTAACAGTACCTGTGAACCATCACTGATGACAAGCACATTTCAAGTATTCAGGATGTAATAACTCACTGGGGACATAAGAGGACTTATATATTAATTATATTTTTCAGATAAACTTAATCACAAAAAGGGAAAAGTGGCTTCCCAGAATCACACCACTAGTAAAGGTCACAACAAGAGTTCAAATCAAGGTAATCTGACTCTAAAAAAAACCAGTCTTGCTCCACCCTACTTTCTATAAAAGTCTACAAATACATTTGTAAGTCATTCTTCCAACATTACATAAACAGATCTATGTGTTAGGGCATGTTCTAGTCTATCCTCCCCTACTCCTCTAAAGCTAGAGTAACACCTTTCATATATTTTCAAAAAGATTATCCTTGTATACCTCTTATATCTAAACACTTATGTCGAATTCCTGGAGTTCTTGTTTCATAAGCCCAATATTTTATTTACATTTCTTATTGTGTTTTAATGATTCAGCTGTTTCTGTCACAGATACCAACTATGTCATGTTTAACACACACTAAATATTAAGTGGGATATTTCATTCTCCTGGCGTTCTTTTTACTTTCATCTTTTCTCTTGATTAAAGAGTACAAAAGTATCTCTTCTAAAAACTAAAGATTTCCTCTCCCTTTCATTTCCTGTTTCATGCTACCCTTTATGCTGCCATCCCTTTATTTTGATCTGTTTCATATTCAAAATATCTAAACCATCTTGTTTTCTCTTTGACTACAGGTTTATATTTGAAGGACTGAAGGGCCAATAAAAATCACTGTTTGGGAAAAGATCTTTAAACTTCATGAAATGTAGAGTGATTTGACTTTTCTGCACAGAGATTTCAAAATATATCTGGGTGCTTCAAGACTGAGACCTGAGTGAATTATAAAGGCTATGCTTCTCCAAAATTGTCTGAATGTTGAATGCCTAACCCTCATGGTTACGGATTTTATTTGGAATTATATGAAGAGCAATCATAGATGACATTGGTCAAGTTCATAGTAGACTATGTGATTCTATAACCCAATATCCTGTGTGCATACAAAAGTGGGAGTTTGGACAAAGACATGCACATACCGAGTACAGCTTATAAAATGTGGACAGAGATCACGGTGGAGCTTCTACAGAACAAGAAACACAAGATTTTCAGTCAAGAATTCAGGAAAGCTCAAATCACAGTTAACTCTGCTGGCATCCTGAGCTCAAATTTCTACTCTCCATGCCTGTCAGAGAACCAACTTCTGTTTCTAAAGTCACATAGTTTAAGTCACTTTGTTTTGGCAGCTCAGATGAAATAACACACTGCATCTAAATGTCTTCCAGTCCTATGTCATGTAAAACACACTTCACAACTGTTATAGAAGGTATCCAGAGTTTTGATTTTTTAGTTCCTTCTGAGAAGATATTATCTGAATTGATAAGTGTGAACAAGGCTCACCTGTCAATGCTCACTGGGCAGAGGACCAGCAAACACAAGGGCTCCACACAAATCCTTAAAATACCTCTTCTTGACTCCCTAAACCTATAGTTCACTTCCATGGTATTGGGCTTCTATGAGACCCAAAGTTCTACTAAGCATTTATAGCTATTCAGAGGTGTGGAAAATTCAACCCTGTTGACATCTTCCTATGTAGTGATCTAGTTTCTAAATTTGTGTGCTCCATTATCATTACCATTTCTCCATCTGCTTTCTTTCTTCAAAAAGTATAGATTTGCTTTATTCAGACCATAGCTGCAGTCTCATTATCATCACTGAAGAGACCAAAATTACTTAATTTCTTTATTCTCATTTTAATTGCATTTTTCTGTAAAGAGTTTAGGGTGTGTGAAAAATTTCTACTCCAAAGTGAACTCCAACAGCATTTAAATATGCTTCTGAACTGCATTTCATTTAAGTCAACTTTTTCTCTCGGCCACTGTGCTAGCAGCCTCATCCTCCCGGAACCATGAAAACCTGTTTCTTATGCATCTTTCCCCTATTTCCCTACCTCCCCATCAGTCTTTATACCAGTCTTACCTAGTTCCTACTGCTAGAGCAGCTCCACAAATAGTGTGCTAATGATGCTTCCTAAGGGCCCTGTGTCATTAAACCCCATGAATAGTCTTCACCCCACCACTTCTCATCCCTCCATTCTCTGTCATCATGCCTGAGAGACTGTGCTCTCCTCACTTATCTCCTGCCACCCAGTGTGGCCTTATCAGTCTCCTTTGCTGACTGCATCTCCCTATGATCTTCAAGCTGGGTTATCCCAGGGCTCTCTCTGAGATATTTCTCATCTAAGAACAAATTCTGTGTGATGTATTCTAGGCCCAATCTCTGTAGATTCACCAGTCATCTGCTCTAGATTTGGATGCCTTTTTTCTGACTCATTGGAAGGTAAGACACTTCCTTTCACTGTATTGTTAATGTCTCCTTATATATGTTTGGAAAACATTTCTGAGTCAAATAAATGGTAAAAAATAAAAAGCTGCATATTGAGACCATGCTATGAGAAGCATTGGAGGTAGAGTGGGCAAAGGAAATTGTACAGGGATAGAATTGCAGAAGGAATTAAGAATGCTTGGTGAGGAAAAGTGAGAAAAGGAACACAAGATGCCCGCTCTCCCAAAGACAAGCTGATATGAAGATTTGATAGGGATCAGCACAGGAAGAAAATGGCTGTTCAAGAAAGTGACCCCTAAAGGCAAATGGAAAGGGCCCACAAAATGTTAGTTAAGCTAACCTAGAAACATTTAGTGAGAATCTTGGGTAACAGAAGAGTAAATAATAAAATGCCAAAAGACAATGTGGAGAAGGGTGTTAAATTTTCCTGTTTTTACCATTTTCCTAACATTAGTGCTGATTATAACTTAATAATTATGCCATTTTCATATTAAATATTTATAATTTCAAGGCATTTGTTCAGTATATCAGTCAGCTATCAATATATACATCTAGGAGCACAGATTACCTTTGATTTAACTACACACCCTAAAGTTTGATCCCATTAGGCAGATTCCCAGAGGTCATGAAGCCTCTGAGGGGAGAATGAAGTCAGGGAAGGTGAGTGGAATACGTCTGTCTAAGATGCTCCTAGAACAACCGCTTCTCTATCAGTGAGGTCAGACAAACTGTTCAGATAAGTGAGGGTGCCTGGTGCTAATGTTACTTCCCATCAGGGCTGTTCTAGAGCAAACTAAGATGCATTGTCCCTGCTTGTGCCTTCTGTAATAAGTCAAATGGCTGAACGGTCTACTGAGCCTTCTGCTGTCCTTTCAGATCTGAAAGGGTTTCAGAATATTCTCTACTTAACACTCAGACTTCATTCTTCTGCAGTTCTCTCATTCTGACATTTCAATGCCATTTTTATTTAAATTCAACTTAAATCAATATACAGATACTACAATTTCATTTATGTATGAGGCATAGTAATGTTTCTACTGTGTAATTTGTGAAATAGTAATAATATTGAATCTGAAGTTTGGGAGTTGTCTTTCTCTGTATTGTTGAAGTAGAATCTCTCTTGTTTCTGCTGCACTGTACACTCCAGCATAGCTGACCCACAAGCCCCTGGCTGATTAACACACCTCACCATGAGGGTTCTAGACTCACAGATGCACACCAAAGTACCTAGCTTCATAAACACATTCTGGGGGATAAATTTAGGTCAATGCATTAACTACTGGACCATCTTGCCAAGTCCTCATACATAATTTATAAATTAGTTAAAATATAACCATTTCCTCAAACATTTATCATTTTCTTTGTAGTGAAAACACACAAATATTTTCTTTTGGCTTTCTGGAAACACAGTATACTGTTGTTATCTTTAATAATCTGTTAGACACCTTATCAGATGTTTTTCTTCAGTGTTCATTGGTCACCTATTCTGAATCTCACAGTCTCCCTTTCTCTCTAGTCTGCAGAACCCACATTCAACCCTCAATTGCTATACAAAGAGTGCCTTTCAATTCCTTACATAAGTGAGAGCATGTCTTTGTGTGTCTAGCTTATTTCACTTGACATAATGACCTCCATCATCACAAACAATACATTTTTATGACTGAATAGTGTTCCACTGTACATGTATATTTTCTTCACCTATAAATCAACTGATAGACACTTATATTTTTTTCATTTTCTGGCTATTGTGAAAAGTATTGCAGTAACAATGGGTATAAGTGTACAATAAAACACCTCTCTGAAAGACTTATTCTAGCCTTGGTGTGAGGGATTTGATTTTTTTCCCAATACACATGCTAGCCATTGTGTAACTAGCACTAGTTATTTACACATGGTTTGTATTTGTTTATTTATTCTTGGTTTTGTTTGTCAACTTGTTATTGAGCTCTTTTTAGTTCTTAATTATCTCCTCAAATGCAGCTCCATGTGAGTCTTAATTTAAAAATATTTTATCCCATCTGTAAATGGCCTCTTCGTGCTATTGGTTGCTGCCTTTCTTGTACGAAATGCTTACAACTACATCTAATCCCATTGATTTGTTTTTTGTGCTCTTGGGAAGTTGAATCTTTGCCAGTTGCATTTCTAAAATGATTATCCACCATTTCAAATCATGTATATACATCATTAATCCATTTTTTAGTTGCAACTCATGTGATATGGAGATCTGGTTGCATCCCTCTGCATGAGCATAGCAAGCTTTCTAGGCAATGTTATCTGAAAAGACTATCTTTCTTCCAGTGTTCTCTATCTTAGGGTTTCTCCAATGAAACACCATGACCAAAAAGCAAGTTGGAGAGGAAAAGGTTTATTTGGCTAACACTTCCTCATTGCTGTACATCACCAAAGGAAGTCAGGACAGGAACCTGGAAGCAGCAGCTGATGCAAGAGGCCTTACAAGGATGCTGCTTACTGGCTTGCTCATCATGGCTTGCTGAGCCTGCTTTCTTATAGACCTCATGAGCACCAGACCAGGGTCGGTACCGCCCACAACAGGCCAGGCCCTCCTCCATCAATCACCAGTTTTAAAAGATGCTCTACAACTGGATTTTATGGAAGCATTTTCTCAAGTGAGGCACCTTCCTTGGTGATGACTGTAGCTTGTGACAAGTTGACATGAAACCAGACCATATATTCCCATGGTAGTTCTTTTCAGTTTCCATTGCCTATGATTTCTCTTAGAAAGAGATCTCAAACTCTTAATATGCCATAGAATTAATCTGTCAGTACTGTTTTCTTTTTAGGTGCTACTCTAAATTTTCTATCCTGCCACATACTCAATCAGTATGTTCAAGTTTATCAATCAGTATGTTCAAGTTTATCAAAATATGGAATGCTGTTATTCTGGAAACATGTAGCTGTGCACATTTTAAGTGATATTAAGAAATACAGTTGCTTCATGTCACCAAATAAAAGATGAAAACTGTCCCTCAGACAGTTATACATTACACCATCAACACACACACACACACACACACACACACACACACACACTATCCAGGTCATGGTCACCTGGATGGTTCTAGCAGGCTTTTATTCCTCCCTCCATGTGTTTTGCTATTCATTCTCAAACACCTATCCAAGTGTTTGTTTTTCTTTTAATCTAGATATAATTCTATGTATCTGTCTCTATGTAGCTAAAATCTTCTAGTAGTTTTCATTTCTCTCAGAATAAAAACCAAAGTCCTGACAGCCCTGTGAAGCTCTGTATAACCTGCTCTCTTCTGCTCCATCTGGCCTTTTATTTTGTCAGAAACTAATTTCTGCCTGCCAATCTGCTCCTGCCGTGGTGACCTCTTTGCTATTCATAGGGTACTCAAAGTGGAAGCCACTGTCAAGGCCTTTGCCCTGTGCTTCTGTCTGCCTGGACAAGCCTCCCAGGACTGTATCTTCTAATACATTTCTACTGGGCATCGCGTTTGCAGCTTGTCTAGATACCCAGGAGTAAGCTGTGTTCTCCCCTCGAAACCAGGAACTCCTCAACCTCTCCCAATGTTATTTTTCTCCATGAAGTTTTGCCCGTTGTTTGCTCGTTTTATTTTCTGTCTCCTCATCTGCCACACAAGTAACCACACACACACCACACCCATTGTCACACACAAAGCCTCCATATTGAGTCTCAATGGTATTGACTTATATCTGTCGCCTTCACTGTTACATTCTCGGCAAACATAAACTTCCTGATTACTTGTTATACATTAAGTGCTCAATAAATATTTGTTTTAGTCGCAGTGGAAGCATTTTGTACATAATAGAGCTTAACAAAAAGTTGTATTTTATTGCAGATATTGATTAATCATGTTTATCATTAATATTTGCAATAATCAGGATGACAAGCCAGTTACTCTGATGTTTCCTCTCAGAGATATGACTTATTCTGCAACGCTGTCAGTGACGAGATAAAGAGGAAATATATTACATCAAAAATAAATAATCCAAAATGTACTCCAATGTAAAGCCTAATAATTTTTAACAAATCTATTGAGAGTATGAAAGATACATCATAAGTGCTAAGATATATCCCACCCCCCCACGTTATCTTCCGAAGTAACATGGATGCCAGTGATGCAGATGATGGTGTGGGTGCCGTTATCAGAGCATAAGTGTTACATGCTTCAAGGCGCATGAATGCACACGTGCAATAGCACATTTTGAAGAGGCGACTCTTAAAGTACCAGGGGCTGTCTAGGAAAAAAGCACATTGTTAAATGAAAATGCTGAGACATAGGACTGAAAGATAGCAATTACACATTCTTCTAATAACCAAAAAGGAAATGAATAACCTGAATGTCGTTTTCCTTAATTTTGAGGATTTTAAGGGTATCCCTATCGACATGGTTATGTTATAGTTTCCCCTAAAGACAACTACTATCTTATAGGATGAATATCATTTGTCTATCACATCCATGGCTTGTGGGATACATCAGACAATTGCTAACTTCATGTCTGTGCAATAACATGCCTACTCTATGGAGCATACAGCATGGGAACAATTAGAACAGGACACCGGGTTACATTACATATTAGCTTAGGTGTTTGGGGGCAGGTTATAAAGTTCCAGAGTCAATCAAATACCTCAAGTCAGTTTTTTAAATCTCATAACAATGACTGCCATTGTAAGAAAGTGACGTCATAACCAGCTTTCATGTCTCTCTCTGCTTCCTGTCTACAGACCCTTGTGAGCAGCCACCATACCTTGCCACCCTGATAAAGTGCTGTCCTTTCAATATGAACAGAAAGCTACCTTTTCTCCTTGAATTAGACTTTGTGTAGAAATAGCCACAGGAAAGAAACCATTAACTAATATAAAAATGATATTAAATAATAGGGCCACTGCTGTGATAAGTCTGGCTGTGTGGTCCATCAGCATTTTGAACCAGTCTGTGGGAAGAGACATGGGTGAGTAAAAGCATTCGAATGCTGTCAGCAGAGCATCACGGGTCATTCTGGGTGTAGATTTGAAGAGCACTATGCCACTATGCTGAGAGAAGTGTAAACAGGATAGGTCAGGCTCGTGAGGTTCTTTTTTTTTGGGGGGGGCACTGTACTGGGAACAAGGCTAAAGGTCCTGCTTATGTTCTATCAGTCAATTTGGCTGCCTTTGACTCCAAATGACGCTGAATTTTAAAGTAATGAAGTAATTTGCTCAGTGGAGAAAAGTTCGGGACAATGTGGTATTCAGGCCATGGTGTGGTCACTGCTCTCTTTACCGTGGCAGAGAGCACAAAAAGTATGAAATCTGTGAAAAGAGAGGAAAGGAGCATGAGGAATACAAAGCTGTAAACGCGGAGTGTGCAGAGACCAGCAATCGCAACTGCAAAAGAGATTTGCGTAAAAAAGGCAGGATCCTTGCACTTTGACCTTGGGCAGTAGAAATGGTGCCTCCTCGAGGACACACCACCAGCATCAAAGACTCCAGCTAGTAGAAACACAAAACGTTCAAAGGGAGAGAGACTAACTGAGGGCGATGCTGAAGGAGTTCCCTGACCCATCATAAACAACCGTATAGGAAACTGTGTTCCAAGATCCACCCAGGACGGTTCATAGGCGCCACTAGAGGTGTGGCAGAAGGCAATCAGACTCCAGTTTAAGCTTCCAGGAGACCTTTGCAAGCATTGTCATTCACCTGCTGCTGGTTTTGCAGATGGGCACAATAAAAGAGTTTCAGCATTAGGGAGCCTTGCACCAATTTGCAACAAAGGTTCTGAGGTCAGGTAAGCTGCAGTAGGGTTAGATTCATTTCAAGGCTTCCATGAGAGGCTACTACGTAAAGCTGTATGGTGGTTTGGATGTGTAAGGTCCCCTCACAGGCTACTCAAATATTTTCATGCTTAGTGCCCCCACCTCCCCATTGATTAACTGTTAGAGAAGGATTAGGAGATATGGCCTTGTTGGAAGAGGTGTATTTCTGGGGGTGGTCTTTGAGGTTTCAAAAGCCCACTCCAATCTCTCTCTCTCTCTCTCTCTCTCTCTCTCTCTCTCTCTTTCTCTCTCTCTCCCTCTCCAGATTGGGATGTAGAGTTCTCAGCTGTTGCTCTAGCATCCTGGCTGCCTGTGCGCAGCTGTACTCACTGCTATGGTGGTAACAGCCTAATCTTCTAAAACTGTAAGAAGTCCCCAGTTAAATGTTTCTTTTTATAAGACTTGCTTTGGTCATGGTGTCTCTTCACAGCAATAGAACAGCAACTAAGACAAGATGTAAAGGTGAAGCTCATGCTGAAATTAAGACTTAAGGATTTTATATATGGAAAGACCATAAGATATCCACTGAGGAAAGCTACAGGCATAGAGAAAAACTAGCCCAAGAGAAAAACCACATGTGGTACAGGCATCAGAGCTTAAGGGACAGGCATAATTAAAACTATTGGAACACAGAAATGCCAGCAAGATCACCAGATGCCAGTCATGGAGTGTTTGATGTTTTCCCTGTTGAATTTTCATCTTGTTTTGATGCCATCTTTCTCTTCCTCCCATTTGGAATGTAAATATTTATTCTGTGTCATTGCATATTAAGAGTCTTTTCCTTCCTATCTTTCTTTCATTCTTTTACAGAAGCCCATAGTTAAAGAATTTCCCACATCTCAGTAAGGACTCTAAACTAAATTTCAAATAGCTAAAACTGTTAAGATTCTGGGGGAAATTAGAGATGGGAATACATTTTGCATTTTGCATTGTAACCTGAAAGTGGCTTAGTTTGAGGCATTTAGGTGTTAGGTTGACAAGGGATGGGCCTGTTATATACTTAATGGTCATGCCAACATAGCTGCATTTAGAATTACCTAGGCTTGGATCAAGACTCTAGGCATGTTTATGAGGATGTTCACAAAGAGGCTTAACTGGAGAGATAAGATTTACCCTGAATATGGGTAACACGTTCCACTGGGATTTATACTAAATAAAAAATGGGAAAATGAGAAAGCCATCAGAATGAACACAGCCATTCTTCTCTATGTTCCTTCACTGCAATGCCATATGATGCTCCAGACAGTATGCCTTTGAAACATGACCGACACGATACCCTCTTACAACATAAATCAAGTAACTCTCCTGCATTTCCTCCTTTCTCGTATTCTTTCACATCAAAAGACGAAGAATGCATATGTATTGTAAAAACATTAAGTTACATAGGTTCTTGTCACATAGTCTGAAAATAGCAGGTGCTTGAAAAATGTTAGCTTTCTTTCAATTTCCCCAGATATTTTAAACTGTGATGCCCTTGTTTTGGCTAGTACATCTGGTCACCTAATCCAAGTTAAGCATGATACCCTTCACTGTGAATTAGCTCTACTGAAAAATAGTCTGTGCCAATATAAGCAGTATAATTGGTAGTAATATGAATTCTCAAATGAGAAGCTACTTACCATGATAAGGAAACTCCATAAATATTAAGAGATTATGAAATAACATGCACCAAAGAATTATTTTTACTGTCTGGTTTTTATCTACTTTCCTGTGAAAATTTTGATCGGTAAGAATTCATGCTTCCCCATTCTCTTAGTGCTTGCTTAGAGAAGAAAGACTGTTGTCTACAGTTTGCCAATATGAAGCAGCCAGCATTCAGTGAACTAGGGAGCACATTCCACCCATGGTACAGGTTCGCACTGCATGTCTCACAGATCCTATGTCTCCCAAGCCTGGGTAGTCATGAGCAAGGAGACAATTTCAGAACTGCTTTTAAGCACTCTGATAAGAGTTCCCTCTTCTTTCTCTGCTATACTAAGTATATTACAAATGAAAGCCTAAAACAGTGAGTGGCCTATGAATAAATTATTCCAGAGAAGGTGGAAGTAAATATTTCTTGCTGTGATGTAGTTCCTGAATTACAGGGCACATCTAGTAGATGTTGTCAACTCTTTGTCCATGCTTCTCTGTATCTATGTTGCTTTCATCTCTTCTTGATGATTGCTTCTGGCTAAAGAAGGGTTTTCAAAATGAACATAGGATAACTCAGATTTGCCTACAAAGTTATAACCCATCATATGTAAATGATAGCAAGTAGAAGATAAATATACTCCAATGTCTTTGTTCTTTATTTGAGATAACATGAACCTGTTTTGCAGTATCACAGATACCCCAAGCAAGTTGGACCTCAGTGGCAATGTTTGTTCATAACCTTTGCTTGTCCTTTTTCCTGTCTTTTCCCACTCCTCTGACAATAATTCTTGGGATCCCTTCCAATATACTGTTGTATGTCAACGTGTCTTGTAATCTCTTGGGAAAACTAAGTTAGTTGAGGTCTTCGCATTCCTAGGACTAGAGCCTCAAGGTGGAAATAGGGGATAAGATCAGCTAACAGATAGGATTTCACTGTGGTGTGCACCATGAGACAGAAGCAAGGTTATTAACAATCTTCCTGTAGCACATTGTATGAGATACAATGGAAGACAAGACACAGGCTGTGTATAATATTCTAGCCTACAAAAGATATGGGACATTGGTAATTACAATCATTACAGAGTTGGTAGGCAGATGTTATTATCCAAATGTCCCTAAAAGAAGAAAACAAGCCACATATCAAAAGAGATCAACATCATCTGCAGAGGGAAGAAAGATTTGCTGTAACAGGCTCAAAATAGGATTCCAAGGATTGCATTACAAAAGTAGCAGAATTCAGTGCCCTGGAAATTTTCCTGTAATAAAGACAGAAACTTGATAGAGAAGGAGAGGGGCCTGAGACAGTTTTGAAACGTAAAATCAGTCAATTAAATAGAAGCTATGTTTTTACCTGAATGACCCTGAAATTTCATAAGTAGATACAGCAGTATTTTTCCCAATGTTGAATGTTGTTGACAGAGTTTTTTCACCATTTGTTGACCAAGGTTTCTGACCTGCCTGGTTCCTGCAGTCATTAAGTCCCAAAGAATCACAGAGGCCTACATTAATTATAAACTGATTGGCCTATTCATTCAGGCTTCTTATTAACTCTTAAAACTTACATTAGCCCATAATATTTGTCTGTGTTACCACATAGCTTGGTACCTTTTTGGGCGAGGCAGTCACATCTTGCTATCTTGCTTCCTCTGTGGCTGAGTCATAGCTATTGCAGACTGAAACTTTCCCCTTCCCATAATTCTCACTGTCATGCCTCTACGTCCTGCCTGGCTACTGGCCTATCAGCGTTTTATTAAAAATAATACAAGTGACAGGATAAAAGACCATTATCACACAGCACAATGTGACCTACATGCATTTATTATAGAAACTATCATGTAGGACAGAAGAACCTAAATCTCTTGAAAGCCTCTAGATAACAGGTAATAACTGCTAGTGATGTAAAATGCAATCATAGGCCTCCTTGAGAATGAGACATATAGGTTCCAGATGATTACTACAGCCCTACCTAGGTCATTGTCACAAGAGATTGATCTACAGTGTCTACACACCCATTCCATAAACGTAGGGTAAAATAGATATGCTTAACACCTGGAAGATGCTCCCTAAGTGCTGGTCCTAGGGAGTCAGAGTGACCCTCTGTCAATCATATTTAGACACAATACCACTTCCCAGGTTGGTCTTAAACTCTTTAATGATGTGGTGCTGGGGTCCTGGTCAGACTTTATAGTATACTACAATAATTCTTTGTTTAAAAAATAATATGGTGTTTGAGATCTCATTTACTCAGATCACAGTATTCCAGGGCTATGTTAGTTCTCCTGCAGCCAGTCATGCAAATTCCAATAGACCTTCATCACTGGAAACGTTGATCTTCATAGTATTTCAGTAGCTAACACAATGCTTGCATGAGTTGAGACTCCTATTCAGTCAATTAGACTACTGAATAGGAAACAGAAGATAACATGGATGCTCTTGTAAAACATATGTAAGCAGATTACAGGACTAACATCAGAGATTCAGAGACTGTCTGAATTATCAAAGGAGTTAAACCTATAGACTTCATGAGTATTTATTCTAACACATCCTATGCACAAACTGAAGAAGTGCCACCTTCTCTTGGTTAGTAGGCATTTCCATTTGAAAATAGTCAACTTACAACATGAATTATATAAAACTAAAACAATGTAGTTCTAGTAAATCAAAAGTGGAGTGCAAATGAGGATAACAGGAACCTTTGGTGACTAAAAGTACCTGTGACTCTACCAATTGGTTCTGTTAACCCTGAAAACACATCTGGCCTCTACTGTGACAGGGAGAGGTATGAGAGAATCAATGTGCCTGCTGCAAGCTGCCCTTCAGTCAATGACAGAATAGTTGTCTGTGAATACCCTAATATTTCCCTTCCTACTTAAAACTCTTGGACCAGCATACATTGTATCCCAGATGTCCCTAAGTAGAGTCTACTTTGTACAGAATAACATTCTAATTTATACATGTCGTCAGCTTATGTGGCTTCTTAGTATTGCAGTTACCCTGAATTTTCTGGAAAACATGTCCCACAAAGTCTATGCTCACATCTTTGTTTTCTTCTAATCTTTATTTCTAGGAAAAAGTTAACCTAAATCAGCACAGTTGTTTGGACTACCTCTGAACATTCTTTCTGGTATGAATAATAATAAATCTTTTTCAGTTCAGTCCTGTGGGTAAAACAGAGATCCTCAAAGAGCATGCTAAGAAATTACCTTAACCCCTGAGCTATGCCTTGCCCCTCTGTTGTCAAAAGCTGGTTTCAAATCTGCTTGGGTAAAGTTGGAATTAGTGTGTGTGTGTGTGTGTGTGTGTGTGTGTGTGTGTGTGTGTGTG
>LOEQ01003112.1:18561-33351 GCA_001685075.1 Bramus lutescens | reverse complement strand
GCGCGCGCGCGTGCACACACGTGCACGCACGCGTGCATGCATGCTTTCGTGCATGCATGAATAAGGCTTTTGCAAAAATACCATCATTTATGTTTAATTTAAAGATTTTATTCTATGTATATACATGTGTGCATCACGCACATGCCTGGTGCTACAAACGATGACATTGGGTCCCTTGGAACTGTAGTTCTAGGCAGTTGTAATCTACCCAATGTGGGTGGTAGGAACTGAACCCAGGCCCTCTGCCAAGAGCAGCAAGTGCTTTTAACTGGTGCACCATCACTTCAGCTTTATGCTTTATCTTAACCTTCTCCAACTCCTGCCTGTTGAACCAACTGAATTATCACCTCCTTTGAAAGTAGTTCTGAAACCTCAAGGCCAACTCAGTTTATTATTGCAAGGCTACATCTCATGAAGAGTTTGTAGCTCTGCTATGGTAATAAAATATCTCATATATATAGTCTATATTTTCCTTTCTGAGACTAAAGCCCTGACAACTATTATGGATTATTTTTAAAACTGAACAAAATGGCTGGCAGAGTCAACTTGTACCCAGTGTGGATTTTAGAAGTAAGGAGTGGTCAGTCAATGGTGTCACCTCTGGCAGACACAGATTTGAACTTCTCCACAGCACTGAGGGATGCACAGCAGAAACTTGGCATATTTATTTGCTTTTCCATATTCCCGTAAATATGTTCTCAGAAGTACCTTCCCCCTGGGTCTGGAGGAAGAAAGGACAGCTTATGTCTTCTAGCAGAGACTAAACAAGGACAGGCCATCCATAGATCAGTGTAACACACATATTCGGAGCAAAGCCTGGTAGTGTATTTTCAATGACTTAGCAATGCATTATAATTGTCAATAATGCCCAGACTCTAGCCAAGTAAGTGTGCATGAAACTAGAGTGCAGGGGTCACAGAAGAGCTTATGGTGCTTGTAACTGAACAGCATAAAATCAATCCTAAATTCAATGAAGGAAATAATACCACAGATGGTATCTCTTTTCAATATAAAACAAATAAATTGCTTTTAGGATTGGAGACAAGCAGACACAAGTATCCAATCTCTAATTAACTTCTACCAAGAAGCTCAGCTCTTATCCAACTGCTTGCCTTCGGAGTCAACCATGTAGAAGATAGCCTATCACCATCGCATGTCTGTCTGTCTGCACTGAGTTTAACAACAACAACAACAAAAATGCACTAGAACACACACATAAAGGCTATATGGAATGCTACCACAGAAACACCACAACATTCCACAAATACATTCTCAGAAGTACCAATGTGCCCAGGGTTGATATAGATTGTAAGATAATAGCTATTAGAAGCAGGAATTCTGTGCTCCACACACAGTTTTTGTTATAATTCCTTCTATAATTTCCATCACAAAACCATCCTTGCAGCATCACCAACATGGAAATGATAAGCTGAGTTAACATGCACAAAGCCATGAATATTTATGAAGTAGGTACTTGAGAGACACATGGCTTATTAGAGGCTAACTAAATGATGGTGTAAGTACATTTTAAATGCCCAATTTAGCAAACAGTCGATTGTTTTCATAAGTTATAGATAGTTCTGCCCTGACAAACCAGCCATAAAACTCGGAAAAAAAACTCAATTTTTTAGTGCTTGCAGATTGCTGTTGTATAAATCCTCTTGCCATGGTTAATTTTAAACTACTGTTCTTTTTGATTGTAGGTGACAACATTCACTGACGTTTTTAGGGTTGTCCCTTTCACATGGAAGACCCCAATTAGATGCCTAAAACTGCAGAGCAGTAGAAGGCATATACACTCTTCTATTTCCTACTTCATAGCTATGAATATGTTCCGTGCAGGGGTGAGACACAGATATCTATTGACAATACTAATTGATAACATGGAAGTACCATCAAAACATGCTGTAGAAAATCTGTGTGAGGGGCCAATTTAGTATTTACAAAACTGAGTGAACTGTAAGAACCTAGTCACAAAATGCAAAAATGTCATTAAGCATGGACCGCTGTGAGGGTGTGTTGCTTCCCTCCACTCTAGTCGGCTTCCCCTGTGACAGGTGCCGAGAGGCTTGTTTTTCTTGTTCTCTCATTTTCGCTTGTTACCAGTTTTGGCGCGGCTACAGCTGTCTGCATGTCTCTGTATTTACAGTGTCTCCAGCCATGATGTCACAAGGGCCTAATCGACTAGCTCTACCAAGCGATCCCCAAGCGGCAGGTGAACCATGTTGTCACTGAACCGCAGTCACCAGCTGGGCTCAGCCTGGTGAGAAGTTTTGTTTGATCACTCAAAGTCTTTCTGAAATACTGAATTAATTAGCAGCATGTAGAAATTAAGAGATTTCACATAAAAACACGGATTCTCAGTTTGTCTTGTGATGTTTGAAGACCTGACAACACTGAACCCACACCCCCGCACGCCAGGACCTTCCTGGTGCTAACTGCAGCTGCCCTGTGTAAACGAAGCAAGTCCTCCCCAGTTTTCAGAGTCCTCCACCCCCTTGCCTTATAGTCCACCCGGTTTTGTTCATTTGTTTTACCTCTCTGTCTCCCAAAGAATTTTTAGTTGGCAACTGCAAGATAATTTTTTTTTAGTTTAAAAAAATACCATGACACTTTAGAAGTAGACAAATCTGGGAAGCAGTCCAGCCTCTGTCACTCAGTAATGTGTGAACATAAGCAAGTGATGAAATTAGCCTGGATCTGTTTCCTTATCAGGGATATCACAATAGAAATGAAACTTCGCCCAAGCGTACACCAAGGACCAAACTTGACAGTGAACGCAAACATCTTGACCACCAGCTGTCACAGAGCTGCGGATCCCGTGCACAGCCATTCTTCTCCCATCCTCCACAGTGAGCTCGACTCCCATCTCCGGTGCATTCCTTCATGGTTGGTTCTCATCATTATTCTAAGACGGGCTGCCTGCCGAACTGGCCAGTCTCATACAAAACGTTTTTACATTTTTGACTTTCTCTTTCCTTGGTCCCCAACTGTATTTTCTTGATGAAGTACTATTTGTCTTTCGAATGTCAGTGACCTCCTTGGGCTCAGATCTTCTCACTCTGGATATGTCAGTCATCTAACTGGACAAGCCATAGGCCCATTTCTCGATCTTAACCCAGCCTCATTGCCCAGGGAAAACGAAGGATAGATAGAAGCCTGGTGGTTTATTTCAGAAACGATTATTTTATATATATATATAACCCATTTCTTGCACTCAGAAAACCAAGCGTCTTTATACTTAAGTATATGCTATACCCATTGCGTTTAAAGATTCTTTTATGCATTGAAATGGGGAGATGGAAAAAAGGCCCCCAAGTAGGCAGTGGGAATTACCAGGATCCAGGGTAAAGAGAAATGTACATCTACTACTCTATGAATGTAACATTTCTGCTATGCAAGATGAAAGTCTTGTAGAGATCAGTGTATAATGCCGCAGCTGTATTTAATAATGTTTTTGCACTCTTCATTCTTCAGAAAACAGACATTCTATTGAGCAAAGCTACAGAAATTTGTGATGATGGTGATGGTATTATGAAAATATTCACAAGTCCAAACTCATCAAAACTGTGTACAAAGACAGGTTCCATTTCTGATCATCAATTATAACTCTGTAAGCCATTATTCAAATTGTTTTTAATTTACTTGAAACCTTGCTGCTAATTCTACTTACATTTTCTGGTGTCTCTGTAAAAACACGCTTATCAATATTGCTTTGATAAACTCTTTTCTAGGCATATACATTCAGGCAGTAATCGTAAGAAGTCTATTCTCTCAGAAATTTTATTAATGATGAAAATAATAACATTCTTGTTTTCCCATTTTAGCCATCATAAGTTACCAATATCTATTTGTTATCCCACCAAAAGTACCTCGTTCAGTCTGTCATTCTGTCTGATTCTCCCCCGCCATACACTCTGACCTGAACCATCCTAATTTCTTGCATGGAAAACTGCAAAAGTTTCAAGCTGCTGCTCTGTGCATAAACACTTTAGAACCAGATTCATAGAGCACCCCAGCTTGATGCAGCACCCCAGGTTTATGGAGCACCCCAGAAAGATGGAGCACCCAGATTGATGGAGCATCCAGGCTGATGTAACACTGTCCAACACCTACAATTGTCTTCTCAGTTAGCAAGTCTTACATTGTCATGTGCAGGCTTCTAATGAGTCATGTATTTCACTGTCTTTCAGAAAAATCTCAAATTCTATCATATATTACTCTACCACAAACTAGTGTTACAGTAAGTTATAAGTCTGCTTTAAAAAATTCATGAATGTGGTTTGGACTGAATTTCTAGCTGTTGCTGTTTATATGTCAAGATGCCTGTGATATGATTCTATGTGAACAAATGAGAGAAAATCTGTTTCAGGGGCAGTTTATTGTAAGAATAAAATTCTTTTCACATCATTTGCTGAACTTTTACTGAGTCCTTTATTTTAGCTTTTGCAAATGAATATTGACTACTGCACTGATATTGTGTGCAGTATAAATGAATTTTTCAGAAGGTTAGGGCAGACGTGAGAGAACAGAAAAGAGCAGTTAAATTATAATTTTGGTAAAAGAGCAGCTGGCAGTGATAAGAAAGTGTTAGGGGTTAAGATGTGGGGACTCTAAGAGACAGCAGGTTAGAGGGATGAATGCCCTAAGAAGTCTACAGTGAAATCCAGATACTCTTGGAGCTCATTCTTTCCATTTCACAGCTGAAGAAACTGAGGCTGGATTCAATAGCAACCATTCAATGTAATTAGTCTGAAATGATTCTCAACGAAATAGCCAATTACTCCAGCCTGTTCTCTAAACTGAGAAACGATGTTGCATCCTGTCTTCCTTCTCCACAAAATATGAGTAGACATTTAAGTCAATACTCTCACATTTATAGTATATACTTTAAAAAGCATGCCCTTACTGCTTTTAATAACTAAATATAGAATTTTAATTATATATCAGAGGTTCATACATTAAAAGTTACATAAAAATTGAACAACAATCATCAGCGTGTTAAAGCATAAGAATATGTTAATTACATAAGTTATTTTATTGATCTAACTATCCAAATCACTTAATTACCTAAATCTTACATTTTAGCTGTTTCTATTGACCCATGTATTTGGGAGACTGCCTAGTCCTCCCTCCACCTAAACTCCAGCTAGAGATTTTTAAGGTGGTGGTGTTGTTTGTTTTTTTACATCTTACTAGTCATTTACATCTTACTAGTATTCATTAAAAGCCTACTTTGATATTATATATGGTATTATATATATATATATGCAAAATCAAGTTGATGGAATATTTTTCCTGGAAGGATGAGAAATTTCTAATTCTAGGTAGATCACTGCCAATAAATTAAATAAAAATTTTGCAGAACTTTTGTCCAAGACAGACAGGGTAGAAAAGGTATTTATCTTAGGTCTATCCTCATGAGTTTAGCCAGCTGCCAGCCTTCACACCTGATGGTGTACAGAGGATGTGCCTTAGTGATATTTCTCTATACAATGCGTTTATGCCAGAATGTCTGGTTTAAGAAAAATGAACCCTCCTCGTTTGGAACAGCAGTGTCTTTTTCCTGTTGCTCACACACATTGGTCCCAGTTGTCCTGTTTGAGGCACACAGAACAATTCTTGTTCCTCTTCATTATAACTAGCCCACTGGACCTCGTTATGCATCTGCTACAATGTCCTTATTAACAGTTAAAAGCCAAGTAACTGGTACATTACATCTGAGTTTTGCCTCTAAATGGTCAATGGAAATGAGACTCTTTCTGGTTCTAAACCTCTCCAGAAATGAAGGATAGCTATTATGATCTTCTTTTGGCTTTGCGGGGCTGAAACCTCCATTGATTATCTTGACAACTGTTCATAATCCTTCCAGGATGCGCCGTTTACTTCCAGCCAGCCATCCGAGTGGGAAATGTTTGTCACACCTCTAAACACTTCTGGGACTTTCTGCATCCTTCAGAGATGACTCAAGAGAACTCAGTTACTTCTCATTTTTCCAGGTTTTGATCAGTATAATTTTATTGCCTTAAATTTACAGAGAATTTTGTGATGATTTGAGCAAGTTAACAGTTAAAAGGAGAACCTTCCTTCCAATCTGATCAGATAGCAGGCTGGTAAAGTGAAGATCTGTCAGCTGTACTTAATTCTGTTCTGCTCTCATCCTCCACAACAGCTCTCATCCTTTTCCAGCAAGTAAAAGTGTGAAAAGGAGATCAGTCACCTTCCGGTTCTTCCAGAAAATGTCTCAGACTGACCTGACTGAGTGGCTTGTCCACCTTCCCCTTTAAGACAGAAACTTTGCCTAATTTTAGTCATCAGCTCATCCTAGAAGACCATATCAGACTCACAATACAGACTAAAAAATAAAGCTATCAGCTCTTTCATCCACAGAGAAGGGAGAGTTGGCAAGAGGAAAAAATGCTTATACCACAACTTTATAGGAAGTACCATGGTTCCACTTCCTATGTTGTTCTGATGTAGGCCTTTCACACTAACAGAACATCTGAATAATGACACAGTAGTTACACACGACCACTGAGTGATCTGTGATGGTTGTCAATTAGAAGATGGTTTGATTTCATTTATCTAGAATTTGAATCTATTTTCATTAATTTGATTTTTGACAATTTCATGCATGTATATAATGCATTCTGAGTGCTCTCATGTCTGCATAAGTTCCTCAGCATATATATTTGAGTTTCTTGTCTGTGTAAATTAGTGGGTCTTTAAGTCTTGTGCCTTCTCTTGGGGCTCTTTTATTTCTGTTGTGTGACTTCTGCAACTTCAATACCATGGTTTCATTTTATCTTATTATATTTTATTTTGTTATGTTTTGTTGTTATCTCTTAGAAGCCTGTTCTTTTCTAATTACAGACAAAAGGGGAGTTGGGAAAGGAAATAAGGAGGAACTGGGAGGAGTAGAAAGAGGGAAAATTATTGACATTATATTGTATGAAAAGAATCAACAGTCAATATAAGGAAGAAAATGCATTGAGTGCTCTCATGTCTGCCCTCTATCATGTTCCCTATCAATACCCCAACTCCCTAAAAGTCCCTTCCCATGTCCATGCATTTTTGCTTTGTTTTATGACCCATGAATTGAACCAAAGCTGTGTGTATGGCCATGGATCTGAAAATGATTCAGTGATTACACGGGGATTTTATCAATGGGTGCACAATGGAAGACAATGAGTCACACTCCTCTAAATGTCCATCAGCTTCACTGGTTCAGCAGGAACAAGGGAGCATGGGAGCACTTTAACAATACGTGACTTACTGTTGGGAAGTTTGGTTTTCTGAAAGCCCAGGGTGGCTGNCATTAGCTCATTCTTGCAATGGCTGTGTCATGTCTAGAAGATAGTGGTTTCACATCTCTTCTCCTCATCTTTTAGCTTTTATCTTTTGCTTCCCTTTGCATAATATCCACTGAGATCTAGAGGGGGAAACTTGACAGAATACACTTTGTATAACAAGTGCTTTGGCCACAATATGTCCTCAGAAATGCTTTTAATTATGACCAATATTTTAAATGAACATAACTCTATAATAACAGAAAATTGAGAAATTTTCAATATTAAGCATTATAATCCAGACTAAATATAATCTGTGGCTTTATCCAAAAGCTTGCTAATGAAATTCAATAACTGAAGAAGACAGAGGCAAGGTGATGTTTTAATAGTTAAGCACTCATGCTGCTAAACTATGAGTACCAAAGTTCAAATCCCAGGCACCCACATAAAAAGCTGGGCATGGCCTCACACATCTGTAACCCTAGCACTGAGAGAAGTAGAGAAAAGTGAATCTCTGGAAATTGCTGAGCTCCACCTAGCTCCAGTTTCAGTAAAAGACTCTTTACAGGAACAATGCAGAGAGTGAAATAGGACACCCAATAACCCTCTCCTGACCTCAAGATGCAAGCATCCACATATGTGCACATATATGTGCACAAACACCTCACACACATTCATATATACACATACACACAAAATACCAATAGTAACAATAAAATTATCATTCAAAACTTGTTTACTTTGCTATGAATTTTTAATTGAATTATGTTATATGAGTGCTTGCCTATATGTGTGTATGTATGTGCACCATGTGCATGTCTGATAGGCAAGGAGTCCAGAAGAGGGCATCAGATTCCCCAGAGTTAGACTTCTGGATGGCTGTGAGCTGCCATGTGAGTGCTGGCAACTAAACCCCAGGTTTTCTGTAAGAGCAGCAAGTGCTATCAATGGCTGAGCCATGTCTCTCGTTCTTGGTGTGTTTATTTATTTTAAGATTAAGAAGATACAAGAAGCTTTTAGAAAGAGAAGTATCAAGAGCTCATGAAAACACAAAAAGAAGAAGGTATATTTCAGTAATACACTTCAGCATTGAATAAGACATTTGATCATTGATGTGGGAAGCAAATATTTTATTTACTTTATTTTAACACTTTTCTCATCTTCATCTCAAACCAGAAGATAGGATACAAGTTCATTGTAATTTATCAAGCAGTCAGCTTTACTGCTTGATCAAAGCATAGATTGTTCATGGGTTAATTACAATCCAGGGAATTGGTTGATGTGAGGTATATGTATACAAATACATATGTGTATATACACACACACACCCATAGGTTTCTGAAGTTTTGTTGTAAAATGAAACAGAAATACTATATTTAAGAAAATATATAAAGTAAAAAACTTTTAAATTAACATTTGTGATTATTTTATATAAACCAGGCAAATTACATTCTAGTGACTGACACCAAGATAAAGAAGAAAAAACAACGTAAAGAGTATGCAATTCCTGGGCAAAACAGCAGATTAGAAACCTTGTCTGCATGAATGGAAGAATCTATTTAGGTCAGCAAAAGAATCACAGCTTTGCTACCACTGGAGCAAGATGTTCCCGCTAACACTATGACTAGCTGACTAACGAACGCTTACACGCCGGCTAAGTTCTCCCACAAATGGACTCTCTGACTGCTACTGNCTACACTTAGTGCCCCCTAATATAGGCAGCCTGAGGGCCAGTCTTAAATGCTGAATCATCCACAGAAGTAGCACCAGCAGTGAGCTTCTACCATAAGCTACTCCTGGCAACAGCCCCCACTGCCAGGATTAACTGCTGCAACCATTGCAGCCACAGTTGCCAAAGGTACTGTCCTCATTGCAGTACAGCTTCCGTGCTTTGATGCATTAGCCATCCAAGCTGAGAAACCCAAGGGAATCTGCATCAACTGTTTCTAAGTGAAGGTAGTGCAAGCGTGACCTCCATGAATCTCAGAAGAACATGGCTGCTGAAAGATTAACATGGAATTTAGAGCAGAACATGTTGGGGAATATTATTTTCAGGTGTGTGACTTTTGTTTACGCTGCATTTGTTTTCCACTGTGAAGCTGTGTTACTGTGCCTGTCTAAAATACCTGATGGTCCTAATGAAAAGATGAATGGCCAATAGTGAGGCAGAAGCAAGGAGAGGCACTCTTTTGTGTTTCCAGATTAATCTTTTGATTCTTTTTCCCTACTTCTGTGCATGATGACATTTGAATTTTGAAGGGTGTTGCATTGACTCTGGAGATTACTTTTAGTAATTAGACCACTTTTACAATATTAGTCCTGTCAGTCCAAGTGCGTGGACAAATTTTCCATTATCTATTATCTTTAATTTCTTCTTCTTTTATAATGTCTTAAAGGTATCATTGTAGAAATCTTTAATTTGCTTAATTGGGTTTATTTTTAAATAGTTATTTTTTTAGCTATTGAAAATAACATTTTCCATGATTTCATGCATTGTATCAACTAATATTCTTCGCCACACACTAAATTATTCAATGTTGGAGGAAGCCTTAAAAGTCCAAATTGTACTAGGTAACCAAAAGTAATTTTAAATTTCTGTAAAATATCCAAATAATTCTTTTGTATAATAGAATAGCAGAAGGGCTCACAATCAATAAATTCAGTTTAAAATAAAATCTTAATGTTAAGAGTTTTCATAAGAAATAGCAGCATACATAGCACAGGGAATCCTGTGGAACATGGGAAAAAAAGAATTATAGGGGACAGAGGGAGCAAGGGCACCAGGAGAAAACCCACAGAATCTGTTAACCTTGGCTCATAGGAGCTCACCCAGTCTGAACAACCAGGGAGCCTGCATGGAACTGACCTAGGTCCTCTGCACATAGCTGATAATTGTGTAACTGGTCTTCTTGTGGGAGCAGGGGCTGTCTCTGACTCCTTTGCCTACTTTGGGACCTTTTCCTTCTACCGGGTTGCCTAATAGGAGCGGGGGTGTCCGGTCTTACTGCAACTTGATATGCCACTTTGGTTGATATCCATAGGAGCCCTGCCCTTTTCTGAAGAGAAAAGGAGAGGAGTGAAGGGGGGGTGGGGCAGAAGGGAAATGGGCAGGACTTACTGGGAGGAGAAGAGGGAAAGGAAGCATGGATGATAAGAAACTAAACAAGAAGGAAGGAAGGTCAACATGGGCTGTAGAGGCAGCTCAATGCTTTAAGCATGCTTCGTTTGCAGAAGACTTTTCAGTTCTAAGTACCCACACAGGCAGTTCATAGCCACATGTAACTCCCAATCCAGGGCATCAAAAGCCTCCAGCCTCATTAAGCACACACCGTCACAAGCACATACACCCACACATATACACATATACATAATCATAAGGGAAATAAACCTTTAAATAAAGCAATGCCATACAAAGTTCTCCACTGTATTCTCACTCAAAAGAGTAAAACATCCTTTTGGAGCATTACTCACTTGCTCAAAACCCCAGTTTCTTTTATTCTTTCTTGATGCTAAAAACCTATTTTATTATACTTTTAAGTTGTGAGAAGGTCTGGCCATTGTGAATATTTAAGTTATTGCAAAATCCATAATGTAGAAAAGGTATATCTTCCTGTGTCTCACAGAAATAACTGGAAAAATGATTGCTATTTTCCAGGATTTTTTGAGACTCTTTTCACTGAAATTTTAACCCATATGTGTACCTGTGCATCTATGTTTCAAACGAGAAAACATTGTACTGTTTCCTTCTCATGTAATAATGTGTTGATAGGTGTGTTTGTTTTCCTGAGAAATGAGACATCATAATTTATGTAAGAGTATTAGTAGCCACTTACAAAACCATACAGCAACTATAATAAAAAAGAACTTCTCCCAAGATTTCACTCCCTGTCTACAAATCTTTAGATTAATAAAAAAAGATGTCATGGGTCATTTCCAAAATGAGTATAATACCTAAAAATTGAGGGAACCAAAATACCGCTGGAGTCACTCACCACTGAACAGGTCCGAAAGCAGAATGACAGCCTCAATTTAAGGAACACCTATAAGGAAATACTCCACTATCACCTAGTTGTACGATTTAATAGCTAGCAAAAGAATGTATTACTCATAATGGGGTGGCTGTGCTGAAAGTGAGTTTGAGGGAAGGCAATGCTAGAAGAGAGAGTTGCCACCCCAGTTGTGCAGAGTGTGGAGGGTTATGGAAATAGACTCTATCAGGACTGGAGCTCAGGAAATGGAGTGTAACAGGTCAAATGAGGTATCAATTTGGGGCAGGCTACTAGGCAGGAGTGCTCCTGGCATGGGTCAGTGCCCCAGCTGAAATGAAGGAGAATATAAATAGATCCAATTAGAAGCAATCCCCCTTTGGAGGTCATTTTGGCCTTAAAATAAGACAAGCAGGCAGCTCCGTCTACCTGTGGCTAAACACTCAAAGACAAAATAAGCAGGGGAACACCTCTCCAGCCCTCTCTGGCTTCTGTGGATAAGTAAACAGCATGAAAGGAAAACAGAAATTGCATAATCCCACATAGGAGGCTGTCAAAGATTGCCAGGTCCCAAAGGCTGCCATTAAGTTTCTGTTATGAAGGGTGACCTCAGGATATTACAACACATCACCAAAACCAGAAGAGTTACCTAAATCATTGTTGAAGAGGTCATTTTAGGCAAGCATATTTTTATTGTGTGAATTATTTGGGTTTTCAGTATACATTAAATGAATTCATAATACACGTCCAAATTTTATAAATTTATCAGGTAGACAATGTTCCAAACATCGTGATAAGAGCATCCACTAATTTTTCCTAATCTAATTGAGGTAACAATTAGGGGGAAAAGAGTATTATGGAGACTGTTGCTCAGAGCAGAAAAAGCAACTTGATAAATGTCCTTTGTAAGTGAGCACAAGAACTCTATTTGAACCCTATCCTAGACACACACACACACACACACACACACACACACACACACACACGCACACTGTAGCAAGATAGCAAGATGAAACTTACAGGTTCTACCTCTCTAGCAGAAATCATGTGTTCACCTACATTGACCAGTCGCATTGTCTGCAATAGCATCCACTTATAGAACGCCGTAGGGCAGTTTTCAGGAAGCCAGGGATTCAGTGCTGTACTGCTGATAGCTGGGTGTTCCTAGCAAGTCAGTTTGTCTATCGGTACACCGGCAAAATCAGTGGGGTGACAGAAATTATACTAGGCCCTTGGTACTCTCTCCATGCCATCACTAGGGTGACAGAAGTTACATGAGACCCTTAATACTCATTTCGGTGACAGAAGCTGATGGGTCCCTGCCTAGTTCCAAACAAAACCTTTAGCCTTGACTGATCCCTGTGAGATCTTCTCGGGATCGATGTTTTGAGAACCCAACAAATAAAAGGAATTGAGACAAATATTTCTCCAAAATGCAGGAATATTATCATTCCAACAACCCCATACAATGGGTACAACTATTTTTGTTTTACATATCACTTGTTAGTCTTCAAGAGTCTTAAAAACAAAATACACTCTTGCCAGCTGTAAATGACAAAGCCATCATATATCTAGGTGTGCTGATTAAATGTGTGGTGCTTCTCTCCATGTCACACAGTTGTCTCCTGGTCACATGAAGTTAATTCATATCTTCTCTATGATCTTAGAACTCAATTCTTGGGAGCCTGGTGGAGATGGAGATGATAGAAAGCAAAATCATCTATAAAGTTTTCGCATCAAGCTCTTTGGAGAGTAAAGCTGAAATAACATGATGCTGCTTGTTAACATCTCACTGTTTCAGTAAATTTTCACAAGGAGATCTGTCACACCTTATCTAAAACCAAAAGCAAATCTTGAATCTGGCTAAAGGAGAGAAATGTCAATGCCAGCATTTGTTGCCCTAATGTGTGAGAAAGTTTCTAAATAAAGCATTGTAGTTCACCTGTAACAAAATCTGTTATTCCGTTAAGAGAGACAGAGACAGAGAGGAGGGTTGTAGGTGATAGTACTTGTGTCTGCACTGTATAGCTAGAAGAAAGGATGAAATATATATACCAATAGATTTTATCAATACGTCTTCTGAAAATACATTTGGATTTCTACATTTTATAGTTCCCTTTTTCCTCTTGGCAAAAGATTCAAAATTTTCAATCCATTGGAAATGATATTTCATTAGAGATAAGGAAAATAAAATTTACAAATGTGGCTACAATTAATAAGTAGTACAGTGCATATCCATGTGGGGACTTGTCTAAGAAATCAATAATACACAAACACACATACACGTTTTTAAAAAACATTCCCAGGGGGTATCAACTATTAAAATACTATTAAATTTTCAACACAAGTGGTATTGTGTAAACTGGCTCACTTTTGTGTGTATGTGAAATATATCAAAAGAACAGTGACATCCTCCCCACAAATGTTGAGCTCTCTCTGATGTAGGAACTCCTGCAGCCAATAGCCTTTAAGATACCAACCCACTATGGGAGAGGTCTCATGTAGTATAAATGCAGACGAAAAGCATGCATGGGACTCTTGGCTGCTGGATCCGGTTCCAGTTCCTAGTGCACACAGAGGATTGTAGAACACCATCCTTCCTGTGAGTTTATCCCCAAATAATAAACCTTTGTTATACTCCATTCCAGGCAACTGTGGAACTCTTTCGTATGCTAAAATCTATCACAGATTATGCTGTCAGAATGTTTCACTCTATTAAAGCTTATTGGAGCATGACCTGGACTAGCTGCACATTTCTGATTCTGTTTGAGATGATATTAATGGCAACCATACAGTTATTTATGTAGCAATCTGTATTTAAAATTTTGAGGCAACGTGGGCACAACCCTTTTCATTTCAATAACATGAAAGAGTGCCAAGGATATGAAATTAATTATGTGCCATCTTCAGGTCAATAATGCTTTATTGTTTCCCAAACAAGCTATCTCAGAGTTGGAAATTTGTTGACTCGTCAGATCCTATATAATTTCTGCAACAGAAAAATATAAAGTGATCTAGACAAAAAGAATTAACTCTTTTGTCTATTGAGCATAACTATAGTGATGCACCTTTAAATTAGGTGGATGCTTGCAGATTTAATGAAACTTCCCAACTATCTTAGTAATTAAGCCATCTAGCCTTTTCATTATTTACTTGTTTATTTAAAGTGATCTCTCTTACAACAGTTACTTGTGATAATGCCATTTCCTTCAAAAATCAAATTCTCTGAGAGAGTTAACTATTAGTCTGGTTGCTAAGTGGAAAATGAGTTCGAAAATGGGAACAGGAGCAAGGGCAGGAGACAAAAGACCAGCATTATTCAGTATTCAGACAGCGGTAGAGCAAATGAAGTAGATTGAAGTTTATTTGAATTGAACTGAAATAATGGACTATTAGTACACTAGACTGATAGATTTAAGAATAATGACTCCAGCATTTTAGATGACAGAACTTTAGTCAACAGTAACTGAATTTTCTTCCATGAAAAAGTATGATTTCCCTAGCGATCAGGGAAA